>CAJQUW010006330.1:0-84278 GCA_907163375.1 Prostheceraeus crozeri | reverse complement strand
AGCAGCACAAGTAGTGAAAACTGTGCCCTACTTGCGACGGATAGGTACATGGATAGGTACATGTAAAATTTAGTGTTATCAATAGGTACATGGATAGGTACATGGATAGGTACATGGATAGGTACATGGATAGGTACATGTAAAGGGTGTTCCAATAACTTGGAACGATTTTAAATGTAAATTATGACGAAATGACCAACTATTTCTTTACGTTTCAAATGGATTTATTGACTATAGCTATTGGCAATTACAATGAATGTAGTGTCGTTTGACCAACGTGTCTATTTGAACATAGTTCAATCGATTTATTTTTAACCTTAATTCTTTAGTGATTACAAGTGCAAAAATATTAATTAGCAATCAAAAATCTGCCAATTCATTATCAAAATTACATTCTGTTTCCTTTAGGACCACTTCATCCTACGTACGACAATTAAGTATGAAAAATGATGTCTCCCAAATGTTCACCAAGACTGCGGCGGCACACATTCACTCGATGATCAAAGTTTCGAATAACTTCTGTGCATAACTGGGGACTGATCTCATTGATTTGCTGTGCGATCGCATCCTTCAACTGTTGAATGGTTGTTGGGCTGTTGGCATAGATCTTGCTCTTCAGATAGCCCCAAAGGAAGAAGTCTAAAGGCGTCAAATCGCACGATCTTGGTGGCCAGTTGACATCACTGTTTCTCGAAATGATGCGACCTGGGAACTTCTCGTTGAGTAAAGTCATCGTTGAATTTGCTGTATGACTTGTGGCGCCGTACTGTTGAAACCACAGACCTCCAATATCCATGCCATCCAATGCATGCCATAAAAAGTTCTTTATCATGGCACGATACCGCTCACCAGTAACCGTAACGGGATTCCCTGCATCATCTTCGAAGAAATACGGTCCAATGACTCCGTTGGCATGAAATCCACACCGAAAAGTGACTTTCCGTGGATGCAGCGGCTTCCCAACAATCTTCCTTGGATTTTCATCTGCCCAAATGCGACAGTTCTGCTTATTGACATATCCACCAAGGTGAAAATGGGCTTCGTCAGAGAAGAGGATCTTCTGCGAAAAGTCAACATTGGCTTGTCGTTGCTCATGAACCCAATTAACGAAAGTGAGTCTCTTCAGATGATCATCGGGCTTCAGTTCTTGTGTCAATTGAATCTTGTAAGTGTGTAGGGACAAATCTTTAGTCAAAATCCGATGCAATGTTGTTGCTGAGATGCTCAATTCCTGCGCACGATGACGAATGGATGTGTTAGGGTTCTCGGCAACACTGGCGAACTGCGTCAATGTTCTCATCCGAACGGCGCAAACGAGCACGCGATGATGTCTTCACATCTGCCACAGACCCAGTTTCTTCGAACTTCTTCACAATTTTCCCAATCGCGCTCTCAGTTGGTCGCTTCTGATGACCAAAGACAGACCGAAGAGCACGAAATGTTTTCTTGTTTGAACGTCCATTCTCGTAATAGGCCTCGATAACTTTAACACGTTGCTGGATTGTTAGTCTTTCCATTGCTGTGATTGTCAGAGAAGACGTCTGCAGTGGTTCAATGATTGTCAATTAATCTTTTCACAGTCGCAGATTCGAGGTTTGACTTTAATCGGTTGAACTATGTTCAAGCGAACACATTGTTACAATTGTCAATTGACAATGACTGGAGTTAATTAATATGCTTAAAACGTAAAGAAATAGTTGGTAATTTCGTCATAATTTACATTTAAAATCGTTCCAAGTTATTGGAACACCCTTTATAATTTAGTTATCGATAGGAACATGGATAGGTACATGTATAATTCAGTGTTATGAATAGGAACTTGTATGAGATCTGTTTTACTGGATAGGTACATGTGTTTGGTACACTCAGTTGAGTACACTGTGTTTCGGAACGTCTATGATCGAACTTGTGTGGTTTGGTTCTGAGCACTTGGGTACGTACCGATAGACGTCCGTTGTTTGATTTTGAATGGGTTTGCTCAATTGCGACTATTGTGACTATTGAAACCATTGTAATCAAGATGACACATTGATTTTCCTTTTACGTAGACAAACTAAGCTATAAATATGAGATAGTTGTTTGATGACATACATAATGATGACTAGTATCCCAATGTCGTGGGTTGTCGCAAGAGACCTTGGATATTCGTTCAAAGCTATAGAAACTGTAACAAATCTCAGTGAAAATATCAACGCTGGTGATTTAGTTGATCGACTAATGGATCTAGATGAGCATGCTATAAATCACAATTTGGATCGTAGGTGGATAGAGGATTTCTCCATGCTACACTGCAATGATAGTGAAATTAGGAGGATCAAATTGGAACGATATGGAAAGAAGGAGACATCTGACAGTGTTTTAATAAAAAGTTCTCCCAATAAAAGTGACTTCAGAAGGAAATTAGAAGAAGAGACATTTAAATTATTATGTGAACGGAACTGCGTTAAATGTTTTAAACAGGAACGATCCCTTCTCTTTTTGCCATGTTCTCATAGCGTTATGTGTTCTACATGTTATGTACCCTTTGAAACTTCATCTTGTCCCCTTTGCGATGAAGAAATATCTTCAACAGTCACTGTATATCGTGCATGATGAGTCATCATGCAGGTCTGTGATTGGTCACTATTGTGTCTTTGTTTGACTTTTCTATATAAGGAGGACATTGTACCGTTCTATTTCAAGCATAATTTGAGGCTAATACAATGTCAATCAGCATGTCGTTCACTACCAACATTCCCATTTCAATAATTTACCGAAGTCAACTCTTCACCGGCAATATATTTTATTCTGCCGTGAATATAACTGGCTATAAAGCGGATTTGGTGGATCTGATGGAGGAAATAGTGAAGTATTTCCGCTGCGGAGAGGACGTTGTGGTGCAGAGAATGTTAATGAGAGTCGTGAACAACGCTCTTACACGAGTTGCAAGATTTTGGCTCAATGAAGTATTTCGCCCACTAGCTCAAACGGAGATTGTACCGGAATAGTCTCGCTGTTGGTGCAGCAGTATCCAACGGAAACTCAACACATGTCTCTATGACATTATCACCTCCAGCTACTATGACGAGAAGGGTGAGAAATGCAAACTGGACTTGTTCAATGGACCGCCATCAGTAAGCATCAATGTGGCTGCTCAAGGACATTCTGAGGTAATCAGTTTGCGGGCATACTATGCCAATATTTTAAAGACTTTCCATTCAAAGCCCTGCTGTATGTGCTGTCCAATTTCAAAACATCTAATGAAAGATATTGAGCAGCTCATAACTGCTACAAATCAGACTCTAGCCGATGTGAGTGTATATCAGTTTCCCTCTACAACTTGTTAAATGTTTTATGTAATTTTATAAGTACCAGCAACAAACTCTGTGTGAATGCTTGTAAATAATGTTGTAAGTACTAAGCAAAAATTGTAATTGTATTATCTATTTCCATATTAGAATAAAAATGTCTGTAAAACGGAAGGCATCTTCTCGTCAATCGAAACGGTCCTTCAAACCTTCAAGTCAGTTTAAAAAGGCGTTGCGAAAGTTAAACAGGATACATGATAATAAGAAGAAGTGTAAATTGATTCAAAATTCAAGTGATGATTTCATTCGTGATTTAGCTTTTGCAATACACAAATGTCTACCTATTTACAAGCCTCTGTTGAATGCTGGCTCTTTGAATAGCATAAAAAAGTTTTCAAATCCAAGGAGTAGTGATAAGAAAAGGCGAAACTTAATTCAGCGCGGTGGTGGTGGGTTTCTAAGTATGTTAAATGATATTGGAAACAGTATTAATGGTGTAATCAATAGTCCGCTTGGAAGGATTGCAGCAACTGCTGCAATGTTAATATAAGGTTAGCGAATCATAAAGTGACACGTCATCACTTTGATTGATGAGTCATATATAGGTGTATATAAGGAAGACGCTTTAATGATATTTTACCACTTTCAAGTGACAATTCATTTGCGCTGGTTGAAAGCTCCGAATTAGTACTTGTTGAAACATGACTCAGAAAATGTATACAATCAGAGAGGAAGGTGACGCTTTTGAGCAAGATCTCTTGAAGCTTCGTCCGACACGAAAGGTGCAAGGGATTGGAAATACATTCTACTTTCAAACCTTGAATTATGGTGATGATGGCTTTTATCTTCAAGTTCCATTCTTCCACAGTAATGGTATGTCTACATCAGGGTATAGCAATATGAGACAAATGCGAGTGACTTTTCCAAAATGGCAACAGGCGATTCTTAAAACTATTGACTCTTTCGCGAAAGAATGTGTTGAGCTGCCTGAAAGTGCTCCCACTCATTGGAGAAAGGCATTAGAGGAAGGAGTTGGTTATAAGGAATTGCCGGAATTCGATAGACTGTTTTTAAAACTATCGGATCATTTTCAAGCATTCGATCTCTTTACAAACGCGATGGAATGTGAGGATCTCAAACGGGGCCGCTATATGGGCTTAGTGCACGTTACCGGACTTTATATTGGCTCACATGGTTCGACTGGTAAAGTCGCATCTTTACAAATGAAGGTTCTTCAACTAGTCTATGAACCACTACCAATTGATAAATGTTTAATTAACATTGATAAGACTGCTTCAAGTGATGGGAAGGAAGAGAGCAAAAAGCGAGGGCGGAAATCTAAAGATGGGAATCCTAAATTGAAGTTGAAGCGCCAAGATGCTGACTTGAAAACTTTCTATAATCCTAATTGTGATGAGGAAACACAAATGTTTTAATTTGTAAATGTAACTTGAAAGTTTCTATTCTGATTGTAAATAAACGTGATCTGGAACATGTGTGTGTTTTGTTGTTCTAAGCAAAATTAGCGGGATGATGAGTTTAATGTTAATGGAATTATAAGATGACAGATTTTCGTCTATTCACTGATCGCACAATGTGTGTCGCTGGACCAAGTCAGTCCGGTAAAACTACATTTGTAACTGAATTGCTACAATATAGAAATGAAATGTTTAACAAGGAAATTAAGAGAGTCAAATGGTATTATGGAATATTTCAACCACAACTACATTTTGCACTTCGCCAGAAAGGTTATGAGGTGAAGCAAGGGTTGCCATCAACTGAGGATATCAAAGCAGGTGACTTACTAGTATTAGATGATCTATTACGAGAAAGCAAATCTTCAAAGGATGTAACTGAAATGTTCATTCAAACTGCACATCATAGGGAAGCTTTTATTATCTACATCACCCAAAACATCTTCGATGGAGGGAAAGAGCAAAGAACTAGAAGTTTGAATACACATTATTTGGCAATATTTAAAAATCCAAGAGATGGCAGTCAGATACATCATCTCAGTAGACAGATATTACCTCAACAACCTAAAGTACTTTCAAAAATATATGAAGATGTAACAAAGAAACCACATGGTTATCTATTTATTGATCTAACCCAGGAATGTCCGGAACGACTTCGATTTCGAACAAATATCATACCTAATTCCGCTGAACCAATGACAGTTTTCTCGGTTCACAGTTACTTTTAAGCAATGTACTTTGTTGCCTTATTATTTTCAAACATGTCGTATTCAAAGATGGTAGTCATTCCTCAAGAGGAGTATGTACAATTGACTACATTACAAAGTGCACAGGAAGTCAAAAATATAGATCAACCTATTACGAATCAACTTAAGGAACTAACACAAAAGGATATGGAAATTCAGAAGATTAAGGATCCCTATCGACGAATGCAGTTAGCAGCTGAAAACATTGACGAGAGGCGACAGATTCGTGACAAGTTGCGACGATTTATAACCTTGTCAACACCTCGACCATATCGTGTGCGCGCTGAGCGATTATTTGACTTCATTGATCCACATGTGAAGTTCAATGAGAGAGGGGAGATAATAGATGAAACAACTGGTGATGTTATTAGAAATAGTCACATAGATGACCTTCTGCAATATGCTGTCAGAGATGTAAGGCGAAAACTAGGTGCACCACAAGGGTGGTCATATTTTCAGAAAATTTTATCTGAACAAAATGTACCTCACAATATTATTGGAGGACCGACTGTGAATGAATTGGATAAGGGTCACTTACAAGATGGATCAAAGAGTAAAACACCCACGATGGCGGTCAAGCGAGAGCTTCATGATCCCGATGATCTGCAACCAAAAAGAGCTACTAGGCGCTCAATGCGTGTTGCGAAGGAGTATAGTAAATATTAAGCAAATATGAATTAAGCCTTGCCTCTCTCATATCATGTCGTTACAAAAATTTTGCTGTTGTTTGAAATCTGCGCTCGAAGGTAAAGCAGAAGAGGGCATAGAGGTTGATATCAATTGTGTTAGCAGTTGCTGTGCGAGTAATACGCGTGCAAATCAGAACAAAGACGATGAGTACAGCCGTGAAGCTGAGGAAGATTTATTACGACTTAAATCATCCCGCAAGTTTCAGTCGTCCGGAGGTTCTATCTCGTGCAGCAGGTGTGGGAATAGAGAAAGTCAAGAAGTGGTTGAGGAGTCAACCGACTTACACTCTTCACAAAAATGCGAGAAAGCGGTTTCCAACGAGAAAATATGTTGTTAACAATATAGATAGTCAATGGCAAGCGGACTTGGCTGACATGCAACAGATATTACAGTACAATGATGGCTATAAATACATCTTAACCGTAATAGATATTTTATCTCGCTATGCTTGGGCACGTGCGCTGAAATCTAAACGAGGACCAGAAGTTGAAGCGGCTTTTCAGAGCATTTTCGATGAGGGGCGTGTTCCACAAAGAATACAGACCGATCAAGGGAAGGAATTCGAAAACTCTCATGTTCGAAGTCTCCTTAAAAGTCATAATGTGGAATTGTTTAGTGTCAAAAGTGCTTATAAAGCTGCCATGGTTGAGAGGTTCAATCGCACACTGAAGACAAAAATATGCGCTATTTCACTGCAGAAAATACACATGTTTGGATAGGTGAGCTGCAGAAATTTGTTAAGAATTACAGTGAAAGCTACCATCGAATCATTAAGATGAAACCAGTTGATGTTACCCCAGATAATGCGATGGATGTATGGCTTCGATTGTATGATAAGAAAGCGAAAAACATTTCCAATGAAAAGAAAATTAATGTTGGTGATAGAGTTCGGATTTCAAAGGTTAAGTCTACATTTGAGAAGGGGTATCTACCTAATTGGACTGAAGAAGAGTTTTTTGTAGATGAAGTAAATACAAAATTTAGACCCACCATGTATAAATTAATAGATTACCATGGCAATCCAATTGAAGGAAAATTTTACTCTTATGAATTGCACGTAGTAGACAGAAGTGAAGAGGTGTATATGATTGACAAAATAATTAGGAGGAAAGGTCATGGCAATCAAAGGAAATATCTAGTTAAATGGAAAGGATATCCTGATTCATTCAATAGCTGGATAACGCACCAGGATCTACAAAATGTGGAGGTGGGAGACACTCGTAACTTTTAAGCTAATATAGCATGTGACTTCTTCCATATATGAGTTTAACATGTCTACTAACTTCAACATCATTCTTCCAAGCAATAGCAACCCCAAGATATTCCCAAGTAACAAACCATCTCTCTACTCTGTTGAATTCGCTAATCCAATTACTCTGCATGGACCCCATGAAGTTGCTCTAACTGAAATTACTTATTACAACGATATCAGTTTGCTAAAGAACAACTATTTTGAATTACATAAAGAAGTGCGAGAGAAGGATGATTGCTTTGGCATATTTCAAAATAGTCTACATGGTACATGGGCTTTTCATCATCTAACTTTACATCCTTTTTCAACATCTTTACCATCTGTCCAAAACATGATTAAAATTCAAAAGGCATTTGCAACGTCAACTTTTGATTCTAAGGTTCCCACAATGAGCTTGCAAGATACAGAAAAGGAAATCGGTAGAATGTTTGAACGAATAAATGATCTCTTCAAGCTGACTTTGAATAAATTCTACAAACCAGTCATAAAGGGGTCAACAAAATTGATGAAGGAAGGGAAGCATGTTCTTCTTGTATTAGGTAAGGATTTGAGTCATACTTTTGGGTATTCCAGAACAACTTTCTCATCAAGGTATTGGTACAATGGACGTGGGTGGAATTCGGAGAGGAAGTCACTGATTTTCAATGTAGAATTGTGCCATTGTATGCATTACAAAAAAGGAGCATCCGAGTAAAAAATAAATTTGAGGTCATTAGAAGTGTTGAAGACTTTGCAAGAAAGTTTCAAGGATCAGTGCCAGAAACGTTAATGACTTGTGAATATAAGAAAGAGAAAGTAACTTTGTTTACTGTTGAAACGGAGGCAGAATTTATTGTTTTTACTAAAAAGACACCATTGGAAAAGTCTGAGTCCGCTGTTATTGAATTCGGATCTGAAATGATTGGGATGTTTAAGGACCTTGAAAGCGCACCTTGGTTGACAGAATTAAATGATACATTCAAGGTTCAATTGTCCTCTTCTAAACTCAAAGCATCAACAAATGCTTCATGGGATATCCACGTATACAGCGAAGACATATTGGGTGATGAATTGTCTACTTCCAGTGAACTTGTAAAAAGAGTTAATTTGAACATTGAAAGCTTGAAAACGCCATCTGAATTGTGTACAAAGTTAAATGAGTTTAGTGTAGATTACCTTGATGCAGATGAATATCACTTTTCTTATGACCCACATAAGAAAACGCATGATTGTAAAGGTAGGGAAGAACTCTCTTATCAAGCTGGATAGCGTGTTAACGACCACATTGGGATTCTCAAAATCAACTATTTATGAAGGCACATCAATAGGTGATACAGCCCCATCACTAGAGCGTGATATAAGTAACTTATGCGTCTATTGTAACATTATTGAATATACAAGGGTTGGCGACATTGAGGCTCCACTTCTGCGCACATTTCCTCTCTCATCCGTAAGGAAACAACTAATCAATCGAGAATTTATTAACACAATGTATCTACCAATCAGCCGAAATTTCATCAATAGAATTGACATATCAATTCATGATGACGCAGGAGAAGTAGTACCGTTCTGTGGTGGTGTTACTGTTTTGACCCTACATATTAGGTCACGAGAATAAGGCTTTACGCTATTATGCCTTCCATAGTTATTCAATAGTCATAATGACAGGCATTTACAGTAGACCATCATATCAGAGCGGTTATCCCGTGTTTGTTGGAGGTAGACGACAAGTTGGAGGAGGCATATTTGGTGCACTAAGACGTATGGTTCTTCCAACACTCAAAAAGTATGGCGTACCAATCATGAAGCGTGTTGGAAGCAGGGCTTTAGATTTTGGTGCAAATGTTGCAGCTGATGCGCTTCAAGGTGAGGATATCGGTGAATCTATGAAAATGCGCGCGCAGCAATCTGCCATAGACGCATTAGATGATTTAGCAAAGACGAGACGTACAGTTCGGAAGAAGCGTAGGAAGTCAAGACAAGTTGGATCCGGTCGAGTTACTAAGCAAAGACGCAGGAAAAGTAAAAAGCCGACTAGAGCAGCACGTTCTAAATCTAGACGTCGTGTGAAAGCAAGAAAGCGCAAACGAAATGCAAACTGCGACTGGAAATAAGTCAAAACGAAGGAAGACAACATATTTGTAGAGCTAATACGATGCAGAGTATCAATTCGGCTTTGTGTTTCTTCGATTCTCCCCCTCATCAGACAGACATCATCTCCTCAACAATTGTAGACATAGTCCCCACAACAAATATCGATGGTAACCAGCAGCCTATTCAGTTTGATATACCTGCCAATCCTCAAGATTATATTGACTGTCAATCCATTGATTTAGAGTTGTGTATACAAATTAAGAAGACTGATGGTACAAATATCGATTCATCCAAGGATAAAGTGGGATTAGCAAATCTTCCTATTGCCAGTCTGTTCTGTCAGTCTGTGACTGTCAGCTATCAGAGATGAGTAACTTAAGCAACATAGAAATCTTGAGGAAAATGAGGAAAGCTCATCCCTACTCCAAGACAATATTTCTCAATGTCTTTTCTAGAGATAATTAACCTGATTCAATTCCTTTCTATCCTTGTTCACTTATCATCAATACGGATACCAACAATCTTCCCGGAAAGCATTGGATTGCTGTATACATCAATCGTTATAAAGTTGCCGAATATTTTGACTCTCTTAATCAACCTCGTTTACATGATATCGCATTATGGATGAATAGGTTCTCCTGGACTGTTAGGAAAGTGACATCGTTCCCACTTCAAAGTAATACATCTCTAATGTGCGGTGGCTATGTACTCTATTTTGTCAACGAGAGACCATTGAAAAATAACTGTAAAAGTGCTTTAGAACTATTTTCAAAAAACTGTGATAAAAATGATGTAATTCTTACTAAATATGTTGAAACAGTTTTGAAATAAAGTTTTATGTTGTATCATTAACTTGCTCTCTTTTTTCCAAAACAAGGGTTTATAAGGAAAACAAAAACATATTCATATTTCATTATCTATTCACATATATACAAAATCTACAATTTGGTTTTCATGAAACATTTTTTCAAATCACATATGATGGGAGGTACATCACTTATGTCTTTGATGCCGGTTATCACAATCTTTCCATTATGGAACACATGAACATGATATGGATGCCAGTTAGTCAATTGAGCTGCTGGAAATAACTCCACTTCATAAGCTAGATTATGTGATGATGTAACTTCACGGAAGTCATAGTGATAGTGTAATGCACATAAGACGGTCATTGTCTTCACTTTCAATCAGATAATGAATCACCAAGTAAATGTTCCAAAGTTAAGTGTAGATATGAGAGATCACCCTCCATGACCCTTCCAATACATTGGATTGTTCCATTTGGAAAGAATAGGATAGTGAGAGATTTATCCTTCCTCTGAATCCTCCATGTTAACATTGAGGGTCTTCCAAGATGTAAGCTCGTTGTCGGCTTCAATTTGCGTTTTATCAGTAACCATTGTTTTCGGTTGGGTATATTCCTCTCGATCTCTTGTAGATTGAGTTTTGACTTTGCTTTTGTAGTTAACATCCGATTTACAACTTCCAACCGTTTTATGTCCTCCATCTTTAATGAATGACGTTATCTGTGGTAGTATCTCCCTTGTAAAGGTTTCCCATGTGACGTCACTGAAACGAAAAAATCGATATTCAACATCTTCACGTTTTGGTGAACAGACGTATAGTTTGACTGATGAATCACACTTTATCCATACCTTGTCATCGAGAGGAATCTTGATCCGAGTCTTATGGTTGTCAATGAGATCCGCAGTCTTTCAGTGAAGGCAATGAGTCAATACTAATGCAAACGCCACGATGTTTTCGAACACTATTTGCTATTGAATGACGAAATGCTATTCTTTTAGAATTTGTTATGTGAACGTTTTGAACGTCACTACGTTTCCATGTTCTGATGTAATGAGGCATGTTCCGAAAGCTATGTTTCAAATTTAGGTTTAATGTTTGCCTAAAGTTTGTTATTTTACTGGCTCAACATATCGGAATGATGTTGAGTACAAATTCTTCACATATTCATTCACATTAGGACTACCTATTTATTAGTAATCATTTCTACATATCAGAAAGATGTAGAAATTTCAATTTTAGTAAGACTACTTATGTATTAGTAAGTGTTGCTACATGTCGGAAGATGCAGCAATCGCAAGATCTATTACAAATGGAATATTGTATTGTTTTTTTCTTAATTTAGACTTATTCTACATCACCTGTGACAGGAAGGCATCTCCTTCTCTTCGACGGTGGGGGAAGACCTAGGCTATAGTGTCCATATGGTAATGATAAATTTTTATCCAGCCAACAGCGCTTATCCTCCCAAAGTGAAAGACCTCGCATCCTAAATGATTTTGTGCTATGTGATTTTTTGAATTTATAATTGTCATATCTTCAGTTGTATCAGTCTCACTATAATAGACACTCCTATAGTCATTATGTTTCAATTTTTTAACTGCTGCTCTCTGCTATGATCCGTAGAGTCTAGATATTTCATAGAATACATTTTCGGTTTTAGTAGGATCATTTCCTCAAGCAACTTTCCAGCACACTCATCCTTAAAACAACCTAATCTAGCTTTGTTTGTAGTTGAGTATAGTCGGTGGTGACTGTCATAGTTTGAAGAGTCGAACTTTTCACCGAAGTATAGAAGTATATCTTCCAGACGGACAGATGGTGATGTGTATAAACATAGGAAGAAACTGTCGGTATCACCTCCACAAAGCCGCGTTCTATTTATCAGTGGACATCCTTTTAGATCATTGTAATATAATTGATACATTTCCAACTTACTATAGTCAAGTACTGCTTGACCAACATATATTAATTTATTTAAAACTATTGAAGGTTTGTACATTTCCATACCAACCAGATCTTCATCAAATATTTTATGTTGAACATAGAGAGGATGATTTGACAATTTCAGTAGTTGTTTCTCATTGTTGACTTGTTTAAATTTTTTCCTTCTCCTTACATTTTCCATTGTTTTACCATATAAAGAATTATTTTTCAATTTGTAGAATGACTTTTCGAAGTCAGTGCTTGATTGAGCCCTCTTTTGAGAGTTCATATCAATGTATGTTTTTAACCAAGACTTTTGTGTGAATTTTATGCCACAATGAATCTTCTTGATTCTCATACCCATGGTCAAGTAAAATTTTAAAATTGAGTAGTGGACTACATAATTTTCCCTATCAAATTGATGGAGCAGAAGTTTCTTGATAGAAGAAAAATGTGTATTTGGTCTTACTTTTTCATATAGATTTTTCATATAGTGTGAAAATATTCTCTTTTCAATCATCTGCATTTCTGGAGCTAATGGAAAATCGGCAGTGTCATCATGAATGGCTGCAGGATACTCTAAATCTAAATCAAAAATGTAGCCGATTTCACCATCATCATCTATATTTTGAACATTTTCTTCAATTAAAAATTATCTAATTCACTTTCATTCAACCATTTGAAATTTGAGTGGGGTAGATTTCTACTGAGTGAAGAACCGTAAAGGTTATTAACATCTAAATAGGTCAAATGTCGACTTTCATGTGTATTATTTCCTAATTCTTCAATGCGTGCACGCGCTCGGTGAATGTTGGTGAAAGTCATACCCCCTCTAATTCCTCGTTCAAATAGATTGTACATATTTTCATCTTGTATGTAGTGTGGGGGATCATTGGAAGAGAAATTTAGTGCTGAGGTAAAGCTAAGATGTGGGAGACTGACAAAATGTACAGGGTCGGCTTCATCCTCACGTTGACTCAATGCTCTAAACACTTCAAATATTTCTGCCAACAATAAGACATCTAACTTCAGATATGCCAGCATGTAATCACCAAATGTGCTACAATTAAATTCAATCCACGCCTTGTTAGCGTGTTCATATTCACTATCGGAACAGTGCTCACGAGTAAGATCATTATAGAATTCAAATTGTGGTGGTAGACAGTCTTCCGTCAACGTGTTTAAGTTTTTGAAGTATGAATATGGAAACACTCCCTTCTGATATAAAACATTATCACTTAATTGTGGAAATTCTACCCTTAATGTCTCTACATGCTCATACGTTTGCAAGCCCTTGGCTAATTCACTCAAGGATGCACTTAGAAATTGATATGAGTCTAAGAATTAGTTTAAAGTATACTGTCTTCCATTTGTATTCATTTACAGGGACACTGGCGGATAAAGTTATATATTTTTCAGCAGTTGCTGCTACAACATCTAATTTCCAAGATTTCATTCTTCCAATCGCTTTATAGCAAACGATGTTACTATCATAATTTTTAAAATTGTGGAAAAATATGGGGAGCTCCCGTCTGTTAAGTCTTAACCGGAGATTGCATTTCCTACATAATGTTTGCCTATATCGTCCGGTGATATGATCATGATCACGAACTTTTATGACTTCATCGCTGAATTTCAATTTACATTTGTTGCAACATTCTGCATTCTCGTGGCGTGCTTTTCATCCGCTGACAGTGACATTGGCTGCCTAGTTGTTGCACATTGGTTGTCATATAAGTCTTGGGCTACAGTTTCTAAGTGGTGCAAGAAACTAATAATGCAATTTTATCCCTCAAAGAGGTAATACTTGTTTTCAAATTTCGATTGAAGGGCATTATGCCAGACATGATAAGCTCCAATAGCCGCAGGTTTATGTATTTTATTATCAATGTAGCACTCTATATCTGCATAAATTACTAAAGGAGGACTTAGTTGATATTCCATGCTACTTGTTAGTACTTTTAGATCCGATGGCATTTTTTCTATTTGCGCTTTTCCTCGAATGCAAAACTGGAAGTGTCGTTCTAGTGTTGTCTTATATGTGAATGACTGAGTGCATCTTTCGCAGAAGTATTTATGTCTTTTTAAAGTTCTCCTATACAATCTTGACAGCTTTGGAATTCCACAATAGTGTGCTGCTCCATTGTTTAGAATTAGCAAAATATTAATCGTTTGCCTACCAGTAAAGTTACTATTGTAACGAACACCTTTGAGTCCATTTTCATAAAAGTGAATGTTAATTTTAATATCATTATTTTTCTCAAATTTTGGAATATCTTTGATTGATACTGGTGTGGAAATGCCTTCCATATTTAGCTCAGATGTCCACTTACTATATGATTTTACTTCATTCCTTGAATAAGGTACTTCATTATAATGCAATATTGATAAAACTGCATGTAGGAAGCAATCATTTGCATTTGAATTAACATTAATGACAGCTTTAGAGTTTTTGAACTTCTTTGGTAGAGGAAATGATTGTCCACCTGACAGTATTGGACTTGTTATTACATTGAACTCTATATTTTGTACATCATCTATAATCCAATTGCTACCCTTTTTTGTGAAGGCTTCAATATGATTTATTAGACTATTTAGATGATCCTGAAACCAAGCATCATAGTCATAAATATAGTTTGAGGATGATGAGGTAAAGTGTGCGAGAAAAGTTTCTTCTTCTTGAGGATTAGAACGGACATAACGAATTTGTGCAATTAGGCGACCGCGCAATTGATGGCTCCTTAGTAAGTCAGACACTAAATTCCCTAACATGGAACGCATGCTTTCTAAGAATGATGTTATGTCCACAGTAGGTGTTGTTGGCGTGATATCATACACACGTGCATGGCCATTGAGTGCGCTTTCGCTGAGACTAACAGTTCCATAGTTATTATGCATATTCATCTCACTATTTGTGCTATGTACATTCATATGCTGTCGAAATCTACTTATAGAGTTCTGCGTTTTGCCACACCGAGAGCAGTATTGCATAAAGTTTTGTATGTTAGTTGAAGCGCTGGTTGTTGGCTTAGAAGTAGATCTATTTTGATTATTTGAATTTGACTCTGTTATGCTATCATTCGGTTTATTATTGCATACAAGTTTATGCCTCTTAAGATTATCCATCCTATTCGTCTTATATGGACACTTGCTACATTGATACGTTTTTCCTAACTTACAAAATTTTTCATGTCGTTGCAAATTGCCTATGAGAGTGAACACTTTTCCACACTTGGTACAGACAACCATGATTATTGATGAGGATTGAAATTAGCAAGCCCTTATATACATCTACCATCTAATGACGTCAGCGTCATCATCAGCCAATAACTTATGTTCCGATCTGTTGTAAAGACAAAACACATACAATTTCAATAATTATTTTTTTTTCAAAAAAGAAGAAAATAGAAGTTAAAGTAATAAAGTTACAGTTTAACACATTTAACAATTACAACTATGGTAGAGCTTAGGTTTTCACTACAGCCACCCAAATCGTCCATCCTCGTAAGGCGCACTCTTCTGATGCCATTTTGGGAACATTCGAGGTGCACAAGCGTTTCTTTGTTATGCTGTTGGCTGGTGGTTACTTGGGAGGCCAACAGGAGGTTTGATTGAGTAATATTTCTTAGAGACTCAATCAAACCTCTATTGTCCTCCTTCAACTTCACCTCGCGGGCCTCAACCTCCTTTAGGCGCTCTTGGCAACGACGGAGTTGTACCTCAACGTCTTGTACCTCTTCTGCTGTCGCGTCGAGATCCACATTGTACTGCCGAACAGGGAGAGCAGCTGGAGGTGCGGGCGCAGCAGCGTGAGGGGAAGGATCTGCGGCTGGGATCGGAGAGGAAGGAGCTGCGGCTGGGATCGGAGAGGAAGGAGCTGCGGCTGGGATCGGAGAGGAAGGAGCTGCGGCTGGGATCGAAGAGGAAGGAGCCAGTGTCATCATCGGTGATAATGGAAGGCGCACACTCCAGCTCGGAGAAGCCCGGATGTGGCTGAACGAGACCTCCTCCTGAGATGCACACATCGCGGAGTCCTGTAATCGAAAGAAACAATTGTTTATCATCTATTTAGCATTTTACCATTGATGAGATACAAAAGTGAATTTCTCTTACCTCCGGCTGGATTGTGACCTTCTGACCGGTTCCAACCTCTGTCTCACGGGGCAACAAGTCATTCTAAAAGATAAATCAATCTATTACAAACAAAAAACATATTTTGATAGAAAATTCTGTACTCATGCAGTTGACCAACTTTGATACTTACATTTGTAACAGGATCATCATCCTCATCGGAAGATGTCGGGGAAGAAGTCGCTGACGACGTTTTCTCATCAGATGAAGTCGCTGACGAGGTTTCATCGTCCTCTGATGAAGACTCCCGAATCGAATAAGGCTTTTCTTCATTGTCTTCCACCGATGTACTTGTCGCTGGCGTCGAAAGGAAACTTCGATGCTTCCTGAGGGACAGCGATCGCACAACCTGCAGAGAAAAATAATATAACATGCTCGCAACTCATTGAGAAGCATACATGTTCTTGGAAATACTTCATGCATTGAGAAATATTATTGACAAATAACTAAACAATGACACTTACGGGACTAGGAAGACACTTCTTCTCCGGTGTAGGCAAACGGGGTATACTGTTCACACGTGTAAACAGCTGAAGAAAATATCATATTCAATTTCACATAAAGAGCTAATGAATAACTTTAATACTTACATTTCTCAAGCATTCATCCGCTTTCTCCTCTTCAAAACTGACACAAGTCTGTTGAGGCAACTCACTCTGAAATGTTGTGACAATGTTGAAATACTTTTTACATGGTAGAATAATTAATGGAGTAAATGTATTCTCACATTTTTAGTGATGATCTTTTTTTGAATTAAGACCTTGGTCTTCTTAGGAGGAGGCATCTCATCATTATCCTGAAATATTTAAACGATATATGTTTTTATGCATAATGGACCAATAATTAATTTATTCGGTTTTAAGAAGCTATCCTTTGAAGGTATTATGTATGATTGGCAGAACTCACCTCAAAATCACTAAAGGTGTCATCGATGAACTGTCGTGACTTGGGGGCTTTCTTTGGGACTCGGGACTTGACGGGTTTCTTTATTGTGGTAGGCTCCTCCACCTGTGAAAGGACACCTTCCATCGGCCTCTCCTTGTTAAATAATCGCTCCAACCTCCTCTTTTCAGCCTTTGAGGTGAGGTTGATGCCCTTCCTCCCATTTTGCTGAGCACATGGCGTGTGCTTTTCAACGAATGCCTTAGAGGCTTCGGTATTTACCTTTTCATTGCTCCGTTTATATGACTTGCAAGTTAGGCAGTAAAGATGCGTGCATTCACTTTTGAAGATGCAGTTCTTGTGACCGCTCTTATTAGCATGTCGAACGGGTAATTGGCATGTTTCACAGAAGTGAAAAATTAGGCGCTGTCGTACAAGACTCTCTTGCCGGACCATCTCTATAGAGGAAAAAAATTTGATTATAATTTTATCTCTTATTAAATGAGAACTCATTTATATATCATCAACAAAACTTTATGAAGTACTACCTTGATATTGAATAAATCTTAGAAAGAATTGAAATCTGAAGTTGAAATCGAAACCGAAAGTCGAAAGTTTAATTTTCATTCGAAAACGGTTTGCTCATAGAAAGTTGAAATTTACAAGTAGCTGTCTTGAGATTATTTAATTTCGAAATTAATTTAATGGAATGAAAGTGAAATTTCGAAAATTTCAACCAATCCTCAATTTGTTTAATTAAACAAGCTTGAATTTTATACATCTGTTAGCAGATGACAGACTAAATATTTAAAATGGATGAAGGCTTTATTTAGGTATCTTTTTATTTATTTACAAACTGTGAAAATCTTGTTGATTCAAATACACTTACATTTAAACTGATATATTCATGTCTCTCGCTCAATGACTTAATATAGGATGAAAAATTAAAGAAAACATGGTTAATAATATAACATAAAGTGTTCCTATCCTAAAAACCCAAGCTTCTATATTTAAAGCTATTTGGTTATAAAAACTTAATAATGTTCCTACTCCCGAATATCCTATAAAGTAACACAACATGACAATGAAACTCACTTCAGAATTGTAATAAGAACCGGAGAACGGAGGAACGAAGAACGACGTCTGCTATGGACACTGAATTATTTGAAAATGAGTGAAAATTAGTTGTGTGCAACTTCTTTATATATGAAATTGACAAAGAAACTATGAACAAAGACCTTATGACATCACATCCTGGAATTGGTACGGTTAAACAAACAAGAATTGGAACAGCTAGTTTATTTTTAACCTTAGAAATGGAAGTGCCATCATATGTGTTGAAAGATTTCTACATGTAAACAGTAGAGTGAATTCAAAGTAATATGAACTGATGGACTGATGTATTATTTGATATATATGTTATTATTAATAGTCATATAATGATTCATATTTGAAGATATAAAACGTGTGGTTTGAATAGAACATTAAAATTTGAATTAAGCGCTAAATTTCGAAAATTCAAATTTCGCGCCAAAATGTGAATAATCAAATTTAAAGACTTTTTTTCGAAAATTTGAATTTCGCGCCAAAATTCAAATAATCAAATTAAAATACTAGGGTTAAGGTTAGGGTGAGTGTTATGGTTAGGGTTAGGGAAGCAAGAAGAGTATCTATGGCACCCGGAACCCATGGGTAAATAAATTTTCGAGTGCGCGAAGCGCCCGAGAAATTTTGAGCCCCCCCCCGCCGTGTATGAAGTGTATGAAGGTCAAAGGTCAAGGTCAAGTGTAGAGGTTTGTATATTATGGTCATTTTTAGTTGTAAAACTTTAACTTTGAAAATTTGTAAACTTAGTCATTTTTGTAAAAAAACTTGGAATTTTTCAAGTTGCATACAGATGCATACAACTAGGATTTTTTCATCAAATAGGTACATACAATATATCATTCGAATGCTCTTTTCATGCTGATTCTAATGGTGTATTGTATGACACATGTATGACATATAACTAGAGAGCTACATGTCTTTAAAGAATGGGCTAAAAACTTAGTGAATTTAAAAATCTAACATTTGTCTGCTTGCATACAGTTGCATACAACTAGGATTTTCCCATCGAATAGGTACATACCTTATATCATTCTAAAGGTCTTTTCATTCTCATTCTTATGGTGTCGTGTATGACACATGTATGATATCATCCTGGACTGCTACAAGCATTTTAAAATTAACAACATAATTGTTTCTTTAAAAGTTACATGTTCCTATTTATTTCAAGTTGAAGTCTTCATATTTGATTTTTTGTTTCAATTCAGTTATTGAACATCATTAATTATAGATAGTTATTCCCCTTTCCCATTCAGACCTTAATTGAAGACCGATTTGTGAAATGATAAAACAAGTCTGTTCATATATACAAATGAATATTAAATGAAGAGATTAAGAAAAAACACACTAAATGTCATCAAGGTAAGGATAGGGTACAAGTTTTTTCAAGTCCACTTGCACATGGATCCTGGTCTTTTTGGCGCACAGGGACAGCGACGTGGTGTGTCAAGGTCGATGACCGAAAATTCGAGAGCGGTTGTGAGGTTCAGCTCGTTCGGCTCCATTCGCATGAAGACCCGTTTCGTGTGGTACTTTTTCGGGACGTTCTTCACTTTGACCGTGACCCTTCCATAAAGTGGCGTTCGCATGGACTTCTTATTCATGTGACGCATCGTCTCGATTGATACGTCACTATCCTCACCATCATCACTCGAGTAGTCGGACGATGCAGGGGCTTGGGTGAACACCACCGGCTCGTTTGGTGTTGTCGATCGCTCCATCGGAGATTGGGGAGGTGTATTGGTACGTTCCACTGGCGAAGTGGTACGATCAGCAGTACCGTTCTCAACTGCGGCTTTCTGTTTGCGATCCATTATGACTTGTAGATTTAAAATGATTGTAACTTGTAAACGTGAGGATTAGAACCTTTGATAAGAATTGGTACAAACCTCGGACTTATATACTTTTTAAACAAAGGAAATCCTAACAGCCAATCAGAGAGGTACCGAACTTCCCTAAAGAATATATAACTATATAAAGGATGTCATTGTTCCAAACTGTTAAGTACTTATCCTCAACGTTCCATAACAAGAAGCATGTCCTCAAAACCATTATTTTATTTTCAAAATGACAGCCAAGTCATTATGGGAGGTCAGTTGGACATGACCATGCATCTCTGTTGCGGCTGCAAAGTGGCCCTGTGGAAAACCTTGACTGTGTCAGCACTTCAAAGGCGGAGTGGACTACCGGTGAAGTGTCCGGTACACGAGTGTGACCATGACTTTAGCAACAATCAGACATTTCATGAATGGTGTGATGACTTCCTGAAGATCATGGAGTCGCCTGAGGGACGTGATCTGTACCCATCATTTATTTTTCACGCTTAAATTAAACTTACATTGTAAATCTCTTGTCTTTTTCATTTTAAACATAGTTCTGCAATTGGTTTTCTTATTGGGGAGCAACTAAATCATAGCTGCACATTAAAGTTTCACATCTAAATAGTGCTACATTTAATATAATTGTCACAATAGTCGCAATTGAGCAAACCCATTCAAAATCAAACAACGGACGTCTATCGGTACGTACCCAAGTGCTCAGAACCAAACCACACAAGTTCGATCATAGACGTTCCGAAACACAGTGTACTCAACCGATTGTACCAAACACAAGTACCTATCCAGTAAAACAGATCTCATACTTGTTCCTATTCATAACACTGAATTATACATGTACCTATCCATGTTCCTATTGATAACACTGAATTATACATGTACCTATCCATGTACCTATTGATAACACTAAACTTTACATGTACCTATCCATGTACCTATCCGTCGCAAGTAGGGCACAGTTTTCACTACTCGCATGTTAAGTACTGTGCAAGTATAAATATTCATACGATAACGGATCAACTTTCAAGTACGCATGGGCAGCCTGAAGCTGGGCATCGAGCAAAATCTATATCCAGCATGGAATCTCTACTTTGGTCTCTACTCATTCTAAACATCTGCCATAAAAATAATACTTTTGTAAACACCAATTTTGTGGTCAGGGTTTACAAAACCACCCAATCGGGATCACTTGAATGAATTTCCATTGAGAAGGAAAATAGCCATGAGTTATACAGGTATTGAACAAGGTACAAGGAAGGGGGGAATGATGTCACTACACATTTTGAGGATCCCATTAGGAATAAGGTCACACGCAGATTGATGTTTGGAAGACACTGCAGCGATAATGTGACTTTATCGAGAGAAGCATGATGGAAAGAAGTTAGACGTAACCTTGTGACCACGGAATGTAGGTGGATCGCCGTGATGGATTGCCCCGACTTTGGACGTGAAGAATCCAAGGAAGTCATCTACTGGAATTTGATCATAGGATTGTCGACCACGCCTCATGAGCCTGTCCACAGCATGTCCAAGTTATAATAATATTCTTTATTGAAAGTAATGGAATTCGCAATCTTCTTTGGTAACACACATGCATATGAAATCTTATTAGATAGAAGAGAAGGCACACAAATGTACACCATAATGGCCAAGACCTTTGAGTTGCTTTACAACTGGGCATTAAAAAGGCGGCATGCATCGGAAGAAATGAGCATGATCTACGAGCAGTCAAGGCGAAGGTGCCAAAAATTAGGAAAAACACTGCTGGAAACTGGACTCAGAGGATGAGATGCATCTTAACATATACTCAAAAAAAATTAAGAACAAGACGTTCGTGGCACGAAAAGAGTTCAAGGCATTATGCTCAGTGCAAACTTTGCTACAAATAATTTCGTGCGCTCGCCTAACAACACGTTCAGTCATTTTAGTCCGGGAGCCAGCGTGAAGTTGTGCAGGGAAAGAGGTAGTACATAAAACTTTCACATAGCATAGTACACCTCTAACCTACTGCAGAACTTCGCGTCTACCGGATCAGATCATTTGCTTTTCAGAAATACAGAGGATAACACAATCCTATGTATTTCCTGTGGTAAAATTGTGACATTTAAGGTGTTGACTCCATTTTTTCGAGTTTTTGCTCATAAAAGTTACACAAATTGGTATTTTGTTGAACTGGTTATAATGTAAATCATCTACAGATCATGATCTTTCAAATGAGTTATTATTCAGTGACAGAGGATGAAGTAAAGTGTACAAACAGACACTTTTCGTTGGTGTAACTGCAAATTTTAAGATAGAAATTTCAGGAAAATTGTTGATATACTTTAACGAAAAGTGTATGCTTGTGCACTTTACTTCATCCTCTGTCACTGAATAATAACTCATTTGAAAGATCATGATCTGTAGATGATTTCTATAATAACCAGTTCAACAAAATACCAATTTGTGTAACTTTTATGAGCAAAAACTCGAAAAAATGGAGTCAACACCTTAAATGTCACAATTTTACCACAGGAAATACATAGGATTGTGTTATCCTCTGTATTTCTGAAAAGCAAATGATCTGATCCGGCAGACGCGAAGTTCTGCAGTAGGTTAGAGGTGTACTATGCTATGTGAAAGTTTTATGTACTACCTCTTTCCCTGCACAACTTCACGCTGGCTCCCGGACTATTTCTTTGACCGTTTATGACAAATTGCTAAAAAGAGGACTTGAATATATAATAGATTGGGCATAATAATACCACAAAAAACATGAATACATGCATGTTTCGATGCGAAAGGCCGCATGACCCGCAAAAGGCGATTATTGGTTGCGAACGTAACATTGCTGAAATGGCTATTCCATGATAAATTGTCACAGATGGTAACTCCTAAAATTTTGATTGACTCTGTGATTTCAATTTCCTCTTAAAAAATGGCATCTGCTGAGCTTTGCGTGGTTTGCAAATGATCATCTGCTAATGTTTTTTTTAGGTTTATCTCCATCGTAGAGATTTAGGTTTATCTCCACATTAACGTCAATAACGCTTTCTGAGTCAAACGATTCCACTGATGCAAGAACATTGGCAAATTTAATACGTTTAGCATTAGTCTCCAATGTTGATATTTGCTGCGGAATTTCCGCATTGCGGGATTTTGCTCAAATCTGCGGGAATGCTAGGGGAAAAATGGAGCCTGCGGGATTTTGTTTTTGGTTGGGAATATACATAAGAATAGAAATATATTTTATTTCAAGCTCAATACATAGGCCTACCCAAGTTATGATAAAAGATAGGATGCAAAGTAGATCTGCAGGTTATACTGTAATAATTATGTTTTAATATTCTATTTGCACAAGGGCCTAATTATATGTAGTTTTCACTAATTAGAGGGGAATGATTCTGTCGATATATCTGTCAATTCTTGTCTATTGGTAAATGGTTATCTAAAGCAGATTGAAGAAGATTGTGTAACATTTCATATCTCCGAAAGTATGGTTTCATCAGGTTTCAATGCTCACGCAAGTTTTATGAACCGTCAACGCGAACAACAGAAAAAGGAAGAAATTGCACAGAAAAGGAAACTCAATGAAGAAATTGAAGCCGAAATTGTACGACAGAAAAAGCTTAACAAGATCTTTCAAAAAGAGAATGAGATTACCAGCAAGAAGACATCAATACATGATAGCATAAGAGCAACAAAGCTCTTGATGAATGAATGTCAAAAGAAGATGGATTTACTGACTTTTGATTTACACGAACTGGATAAAGAAGGAAGAGAGATATCGTCGAAAAAAGAAAAAGCTCAAAAGCGCATCGTTGACTCTGCAATATCGACAGTGTTACAAAAAGTGACTCATAACTCTCTTGCGAGTGACTAACTTTGAAGACATTTCTTCATTGAAACTGGATCTAATTTTGATCCTACAGTATATGTCGTTGATTGGCATTTGTCGTAATTTTTGCCACTTCTATTTTTTTAGCTTCTTCCAAAAGTTTTGAGTTTTATATCATTTTGTTTAAGTTGTTACGTCAGATTTTTATTACCGGTACCTATTGCAATCTTAGATCGAGTTTTTTACGAATATATCTGTCTCATTATGAAAGACTTTTTATCTAAAAAAATTGGCAAGTAATATACATGGGCATAAGATACCAGCATAGTAGAGTAGTCTATAATCAATGAACGTAACCAGAAGTAACGAGATATGCATAAATACAATAATCCAATACCTGCATTTGTCAAAATTCATAGTTGAATTTTATACTAATGATATACAAGTATTTCAGTGATTCATGCATATAGGAGCTTGCTTCAGTGGTTGTCTCGGACTGCATAGACTATTAGTATCATTAACATGTTCAGGATTAAGTATATTCAAACCCGCAATATTCAAGTCCTGACTGGGTTATACCAATAAAACGTCATTCTCGACGGGGAAATTAAACAATCAAATCTGAAATGCTGCTATTCGTAATGCGGGATTTTTTCGGCCTGCGGGAAAATTTTCAAATTTAGCGATAACATCACTGTTAGGCTTATGTAATGCTAGACTCGACATAAATGCACAGAACAGGTAGGGACCCAATACTGAACGAGGTTAACGTGACTGATGCTGATAGCTGTGAACAAATGACTTCGAGTTGGAGGAACGCTTTTATTGAAGTAGAGACCGGTACTTGGCGTGTTTTTGACCGTTTGTAATTTGCATCACTCATGAGCACGAAAACAATTTGCAAGTAAAATTTAGTGCAATAAAATGTAGATTCTGCGTTATTATGAAAGTTGTTAATAGGTGCGCAGAATCTAGCAACACAATTTCAAATTATCTCTGTTGGTCATTGCACATAAGCAAATTCTTAATGCACTCATAGTTTCATGTGTAACCGCAACACTTCATCTCACCGATTTACTTTGTTCGCACAGGCGTTCTTTAGCATATTCAATAAAGCAATAGGTCTTTTCATGCTTTTCTTCTAAATAAGAAATTGTTTTAGTTAAATCTTTAATTATTTTGATTGTCAATCAGAAAACCAAATTTCGAAATGAATCTCAACCATCTAAAATTGCTCATTCTTTGAATTTATACATCAACAGTTCATGCTAAACGGCCGCTTGCTATCGGGACGGGAAAATTATTACCTTCGGAAGGTGCGAGTAAACCGTGTGCCATCATCTTCGACCCCGATGACTATGTCAATAGTCAATAACTCATTGATCAATCATCCTAACATCAATCTGAGCTTAGGAGTTGCAAGCAACACTCAAGCTGATCACAGTCCTCATATGACGTGGATAGAAGCTTCACAAGAGTCCACTCGACGTGACGTCAACACAGGCGGCTCAGAGGCAGATGTGTCTTCGTCAGATGCCGAGGGATATCTTGCAAATTCACTCACTGGTGAGTACAATGTGTTTCCTTGTTCTACGGATAAGTGCCTCAATAAGCTTTGTTGATCAAGAGATGAAAATCCACTTCTTTTATTCATAAAGACTCTATTCCTAACTCGACATTTGTTGTATTTCAATTTTCACTGAAGTGATCTAGACGACGCTTGAAAAATCGACAGTTATTGTTGTTAATACAGTCCGTTTCATAAAAAGTGGATCATCCTAAAATTTGACTAAATAAAACATAAGTATGATACAGAAAGCATTTTTCATGTTATTTCATGTCCCTAATATATTTAAATGTCCCTATATAATCTGATAAGCTATGATACAGTAACGGTTCTTAAGAAGCTAATATTTTGTGGCCCTACCCTTATTGTCAATGACATTACCAATTCGTCTAGGCATTGATTCGATGATATCGTTGATTTTTGACTGATCTAACTTTCTCCACTCTCTTTTTAACAGTGACGTAAGTTGTGATACGCCATCTGTAGGTAGCAGTGAACGACGAACGTTACGTTTCAGAATACTCTATACATTTTCTATGGGATTCAGATCAGGAGAACGAACTGGCCAAGATAATGTCCTAAGCCCTAATTGAGACTTGCATAAGTTGACTCTACTACTCCTGTGACACGTAGCATTATCATCCATAAATAACCAAGTCGATGGATCACCAAGTTGATCTGTCATTTGGCCAATATTCATTCGTAAAACATTCACATAGCGTTCAGAATTCATGGTTCCTTGCTGTATGTGAAGTTCGGAGCGGCCATTGGTCCAAATGCCAGCCCAAATCAGTAGAGTCGCACCACCTTGTACCCGGGGACGATGTAAATGTCTCGGAATTTCCTGATCAGACTTTATCCATAATCTCAATCGACCATCACTATCCTTCAGACGAACTGATGCCTCATCAGACCAGACAACCCGATCCCATTGATTTCGCCAGTGACAATGACTCATTGCCCATCTGAGACGTCTTTTTGTATGCTGATCTGATAATTCGATCTGAGAGGGCCTCTTACAGCTCTTGAAATTCGACTCAATAAGTCTTCTACGAATAGTGGACTTAGAAATAGACGAGACTAGTGCAGCCATCTCAGTTAACGAGAGACTTGGATCAACTTTAACAGATCTCAAAATTAAGCGGTCTCTACGTTTGGATGTTTTGCGTGGACGGCCAGAGCCCTCTTTACGACAGAGTCGAAAATCATCATTATGCCATCGATGCACATTTGTGTAAGGGACATTTAGTCGCTTGCTTGTAGCTCGCAAAGAAAACCCTAGTTCTAAGAAAGCTGACACTTTGCCTTTTGTGAATGCGATCTCGTTATTGTTCATTTGTGCTTTGTATTGCTTTCAACCGGTAAGAGATAGATTTCTATCTGAAAGCAATCAGGAGTGCTGCCAACACCACCGCAACGAAGTCAGGAAGCTATGGAACATGAAGTCCAGTTAATCACATGTAGCAGTTACATTATTGTTGATGAATAATGGTGCTATACTGGCTCTGATTGACCGATTTTCTTTATTTTTGTTTTGCTTGATAGCTTTTGGCTTGTAGAACAACATATTACGTAACAAAGGAAACAAATGTAATTTTCTAAGAGTGAGGTATGATTTTGTGTAACATTGCTAAGTGACGATCAAATTATCTACTACTTTTTTATCTATAACAGGAAAACAACTCAATATTCATGCTTGAAATTTCCAACAATGATATTAGTAAGCACAACTGACATATCTTCCAAATTTCAGAGAAATTCGTTCAAGTTTGGCGGAGTTAGACAAATTTGAAGTTAAGGCGATGTTTAAGGGTGATCCATTTTTTATGAAACAATCTGTACATGTGACAACCTTGAAGCACTGAATTTATTGCAGGAGATATATTTTCGAAACCCCTCCAAAACCTGAAAGTGCAAAAAGGGGGAATATCCACATGTAAATGCTTATACATGATACCAATAATGCATACCAAAGTATATGATGCAAAAGTTAAGCAAGAGAAATAAAGTAAGAAATAGTTTCAATAAGTGTCAGATCTTGTCCGGAAGAATAATCAAAGTACAAGTGCAAATTCCGACACACCAAAATATAACTTGTACTGAGGACGGAGACTCACAAGATAAGCCCTAAGCTGCAAATGAAAATCATGCACACACGCTTTTATGATACATTGCATCTTCGATTATCCGGATACCGATTATCCGGATTTCGATTATCCGGATTTCGATTATCCGGACGTAATTTCAGAATCAGTTCGATTCTCCGTGATTCCATCAAAACATGTACATGTACATACATGGAATCAAATGTTCATTTTAGCATTCCTCTCCTCTTTAGGTAACACGTACACGAAGTAGTCTTGCTTTACCAGCAATTAATTTTTGCTCAATGTGCGGTTCTCGCCTAAGTCAAATAATAGGCAAGCAGCTAAATGATTGGAGCATTCTTAAGTAGGTTATGCATGCTAGTCAAAGCTGGGATACAGCTCTGATAAATCACTTTCAATTCATGGTCTCAGTTCACGGTCATTGTTTGTGTACTTGTATTTATGTGCTTTAATAGGAACGACAGTGAATATATAGCAGACATGTACAATTGATGCTCATGATTTCATTAAACAGTCGAAGAATCGGAATCAAATATATCAAATATTACATTTTAGGTAGATATGCAGGATGGATATATGCATACAGATTATATGGATATACCGGTATGTAGATCATATTCTACGGGGATCTTGGTATATAATCAAATGTCTTTGACCTAAGCCCACAAGCTTTTGCTAACATGGGATTTAGAAATTCGCTTATCCGGATCTTTGACTGACCTATTGGGTTTTGACCATCCGGATAATCGAAGATGCACTGTAGTTGTTCCTGGAAATTGCTTTTGATCGCGCTGGCACACAGAAAGAGCCACAGGCCATGGCTTATTATAGATCGTGATGCGAAGTGCGGAGGATAGGTTATCCTGTGTGCATCAGGCCTAGCAATCCCTCAAACGTAAGCAGGTAGTGAATTTATCACATAAAGATTTAGTAAAATAACATTGACTCGACTGTTAAAATTGCTTTGAGCGATCAGTTGTATGGTATTTCTCCCTTTGTTGCAAAAAATGCAGATTTCTTGAGCGGAACTATCAAATTTGTCTTCAACTTCATCTCTATCCTGTGTATTCATAGAATACAAAAGGAGACACGGATGAATGTCATTCCTTTACAACCACAAAGGAGAAGTGATACATCTATGATTTGATCAATGTGATTCATCTCACTCTCGTCGCGCTTATTTTTAAATGGCAGACTTGGAATGCAGCTGGACGTTTGAAGCTGGATGTTATCATGATGCTTTCGTTTTCAAACTATGTATTCATAAACTGCTATATGTCTTGACGGTTCAGCAGCATGGAATTTGATTATAGTCTCTCATCTACTTCTAATGCCTTACATCGATCAAATTGGATGGAAATCAAATCAATTCGTCAATGCAAATCAATTATTTAATAGTTCCATATTGACTTCAGGAATCATAGCTAGTGTTGTTTTTGATTCACGTATGTGCTGTTTTTGAATGATTCTCATATATTCTACTACTGACCAAAAGCAATCTATTTATCTGAACCGCTTCCATTCACTCCAATTCCGATCACTTCTTTATTCGATCTCATCTTCGGCTCGATTGTCTGTATCAACTTTCATGATTAATAATGAATAACTTTTATACCGAGAAAAGGACCTACTTAAGCTCATTGATTCAGCTCACAATTTAAAATTTCTATCATAATATAAATCAAATAATTGGTTGAACAGAGCTAAGACTGTCGATACTGACACTGTTGACTAATTATAATTTTTTACTGAACTTATCTTTGTTTTGTTGGATTTATTTGGCTTAGACTGGTCTGGGTCAGGCCCTGGCTTAGTAAGTGAGACTCCTTGGTCGAACCCGCGTCGAAAAATGAAAACTGCGACGGGGCTGAAGGATCCCGGTCTTGTCTAACGGGCCCAGGAAGAAAACTTCGGCCAGGTTCCCACCCTGTGAGAACTCTTTTACCCAGGCGCTGCGAAAAATGCTGTGTATTTTCATATTTGAAAATTGAGTCTTTGGAGGAATTCAGTTGTTTTCAATTATTGTAATGACAAGAAGAAATTATTTAAATTTAGATTCGTAGTCCAGTATATAGATATAAAAAAGTTATATAAAAATCTAAAAATTTTCATCCAAAATATTGAAATCCTGCCTTCCGATCAGTCACTTTTTAATGAAAATTAACAAAAGTCTCCAAAATTCCTCTTATTGCCAAATAATCGGCTGATTTCCGATTAACCCTCTAAAGTGTCAACAATCGACTTGCCTAGCATCGACGATTATGTAGATGTGTTCTGCAGGCCTGTGATTACTCCTCAAATTCCTCAGATTCCTCAAATATTTTTTTTACTCAAATCCTCAAAAATTCCTCAAATATAGCTTAACTAAGAGAAATTCCTCAAATGTGACAGATTTCAGACTAAATGTAGGATAATGTATTGTTTTTTGGCGAATAGCGACGATATGTAAACTTCCAATCAAGAATCTGAGGTAGAATCCTGTAACATGCATCCTACATCCTTACTGCTGAGCTTGAACAATTATGATTTATAACGTGTTCTTATTTCACGTCGTTTTCATTTCTGGAAGCTACATGGCTGCAGATGTTTGGGTTCGTCCGGACTTATTTTGCTATGCAGAGAAGTCTGAAGTTGTCTGTCGATCTCCTTAGTGTAACATTTTCACATAATTAATGAGTGAAGCACTGCGATCAACCTACAGAAATTGTATATTTGAACACTGCAATCAATTTTTCACATCATAATGTTGCGAAGAATTCCAACAATAAAGTGCTTATTCAATTATTTTCATTAATTATCTTGACCTGTTTCACAGCCTTCATTATGTTTCTTCGACTTAAGGGTTGCCAAATGCATGCCCTTGCTTCTTAAAGAACTTTAGATATCGATCTTCTATATCCATTATGTGATAACGTATAGGTGGCCTAACCCACTTGGATTTCAATGCTCTTATCAACTGAAGCTTTTGCTTTACTCATTTTCTTCCATTATATTTCCGCTGAACATGAACACATCCGATGGGGTAAAGCGGATGGTCTCTAAATGTAGTGTCTATATGCCTCCTGGTCACTAGTGTGTGGGAGTTAGAAGCTTATGAGGCTGTGCTATCCTATGAGTCTGCAGCTACGTTTTCCAGGGTTTGCAGACCGACATCTGAACACAGGTTGGTGTGAAAGTAATGCACAAATCGTTTATCGTTGTATGCGAACTTAGATTAATGATGACATTCAAACCACATATTACTGGGTTGGTAGATTTTCAACCTGGGTCTACTGCAAGATATGGATGTCAATATCTCAGCGGAACTTCATGCGATTGGAGGTGATAATCTTTCACTCTTTGCCTAGATGAGACCAACGACTTAGCTGGCAAGCCTGTTCCTGACAGTTGTTTGTGTCGTTTGAGAGAATTCATGTTCATTTGAACGTAAATTGCAGCGATATGATCAAAGGGCTGACAGGTAAACAAGAGCCAACAAAACTGATGCAGTAAAAAGTAATATTAATATATTAGTGTGTAATGTGGCGTATCCTTCATGATACTGAATTTTTAAGCCACAAGCAATACATTCCGTCAACGATTTTGATCTTTTTATAGTTACGGGTTACTCTCCTCCCAAAATTTGTCTAAAATCTGTGAAAATTAGTCGTCGCAATAGCCCCAGATGCCTGTATTTAGGATATTTCCTACATTCAAAAAATTGCAGTATACAAATCTGACAAGCATAATTGAATTGGCGACGATAGCGTGAAGCACAGCGATAACAGTAGCTTGATCTGACATCCTCTGTTCGACACATTCTGAGCAGATAGTACTTGAGGTCAACAAATTAAATTCGTAACAACGCGGGAAGTGATTATGACCAGGCCAATATCCCTTTGTAATATGCATAACTTCAAAAAGTGTGGTGTGGTCAACCCTGGTGTTGCCTTCTTTGACCTTCATGACTTGAATTTTGTCCCAAAATCCATGCTAAAATTTGGAGCTTTTTTGCAATTACCACATTAGGCTCCGTTTCCATTCCTCAAATTTTTCAAGGAAAATCGTCAATTTTTCTCATAGGCTAATCACAGGCCTGGTTCTGTATTTTGGCGCTCCGTTTATTTACTAGGTGCATTTCCGCTCCTTGTCTTCACGGGTTTCCAGCTCCGCTTCCCTCAAGTCCTTGGCAAAAGTGGAAATAATGTGAAGGATACGATCTCTAGCGACACACATTGATAAATTGCTACAGCAGCTTTGTATTTTTCATGCTGTAATCTTTGTAATTTGTCCCAGATTCAATGCGCCGTCGTGCTGACCATTTGAGAGGTACGAATCCTTTTCTTTTCTCTGGTGTCATGTTTTCTTTCTGAAGCTTATAAAGCTGCAAATTCTTAAGCTTATGAAGCTGTAAATTATGACTGCCTCTTATGATGAACGTCATCATTCGATTTCTCTGCTTCTTATACTTTTCGTCAGACATTGAATACTTAATGGAGAAGCATAATTAATCAATATAACTGAAGGGTATCTATTTTTGGAGATATATATTCGAATGATGCTTATACATGTTAAATTTGTTTTTATGATTCATGATGTGATATTAAATGCGTTTAACAATATTTTGATTATCATAAATGAACATGCGAACTCGTGGTAACAGAAGCCAAATACTGGGGTAATAGTCATACGCGAGGTAGGTGTAATCTAAAAGTGAAATAGATATTGAGCTTTTTGCATTTATATAACTTGGCTTCTCGTGATTCGAAAAAAGCATGAGGTCTGATATATTGGTCGAACAAATACATGGATTTCTAAAGCGTTTTGTCATCTCCAATCACGAGGTACTCATATCTGTTGCACACGCAGTATGCCTCCTTTGACACGAAGAAGCTCCATCGATTAATCAAACTGTGCGATAGTGTCGGCTGCATTCCAGCCAAGGTGACTGATGAGTTGGCTTCACTTCGTTTGAGGTTGCCTGAAGCCAAATCAAACACCCTCGTTGAACTGTATTCCTCTGGTCTGTTGAAAGACTTCTCGTGTATATCGGCTATCGGCTCTGGTTGAACGGTTTTGTCCTCAAAGCATGGTCGTTGAAGGAGGTTTCTCTCGTATGAAGCTCATAGAAGATGATTACAAAACGAATATGTCCCTGGAAACGTACAACTCCGTGCGCAGAATTCTCGATTATTTCAATCGAGATAGTTATGACACCTACACATTATTTCCACATTAGGTCGCGCGAGGTCGACCTACAAGAAATCCGAAGACAGCAAGAAATCCGCAAACGAAGCGAGGACGAAGTCAGTCTCTGTGCTAAGACATCAAGTCGGAATTTTTGTGAGGCAGTCTGTGACACAACCTAAACGAGCTTTCCTAGAAATTGATCAAGAAATGGAGAAAGCAGAACAGCGTTTGGAGGAGCTGAAGGCAAAACGAAGACAACTGCTTGACACTCAGAAGGAGCGTGATAATGTGATTTCGAACAAAATGTTCAAAAGATAACATTCGTTTTTTTGAAGGATTGAAGCGCTTGAGAAATTTCGTTCTCTTCAGAGATTATTTCAAGAGTTTTATAGATCACATACTTTTATAGGATTGTTATGGAGTTCTATCGATTGTGGATTGTTTGAGGTTCTTTTATGGTTTTATAGATCACGTACTTTTTAGATATTATTCGAAGCTACATATATTTTATGATCATCTAGGCTTTTTAATTCAGGCTATTATCATGTAGCTCCAAGTTGTTAGAATTTATGGCCAAGGAGTAGTAGCCATTTAGTTGTAGACTTGCTCCTGATGCCTTGCACTTCTTTAATGATATTCAATTGAGCGTGTCATTTGGAGGAGTAGCTATTTTATATGCGCACGCATATGTGCCGGTCATTCAGGAGCGCTCAGTTTGATTATCAAGAAAATTGAACTTCGTGTGATTTCCTTCACAACAAAATTGGTGTAATAATTTCCAATTTAAGGTGCATGAATTCGTGAATCTACAATGAAATATCAAAAATGTGGACTGACAATGCTTGCTATACTACTTATATGCCAGGTCTTTTTTTTTGTTTTTTTGAGAGTGGTCACCCTGTAACGGACGCATGGAGTGAGTGGTTTTAAGGGATCAGTGCGAAGGGGCACATATCTGCCTTCGTCGTGGAGCAGCAGCATTCTTAACGTGTCCAAACAGAAATATTGTTAATGCCCATGGACGGTTGGTGCCCGACCTCCAATGGTGATGAGTAGATGTTGCTCCTTCACAATCTTCTTTTTGAGTAGATGCCTAGCATTCTCATGCGTTATTTGCTTCAATTGTAATCATCCGATGAGAGTCGATGATCGTCAGAAAGCGAATTCTTGATTGCTTCAGTATTCTTCACTTACAGTCCAGCTTTACATGATGCGATATCATGAAATTGTTTTTTAATATCTAATCCACTTCAGTTATGTTCTTATTTAGGATATGAAATTATGTTTATTGTAATTGATGTTGAAATATGATTATTTCCTGATGTTCGTCTTACTAAGAATAATGAAGTAAGGTCACTCTTGTTGTCATTCAGCAGTTTATGTGCATTAAATTTCCGCCCATGCGTATTATCTCATGTTATTCAATATCAGGTGATGTATATTCATGTTTCTGCGAAATTGCAAGGTCTTCTGTAGCTTATTTCATGTTATATGCAATGGTGACGGTTACGTTTATCACAATGCTGATTTTCAATTATTTGAAAATCAACAACTTCAATTGAATGAATGAAACCAATTAAGAATGAAAAGTATTGTTCATGCGGTATGTCGAATTATTTATTCTATTTATGTGCATCTGCGAATATTCTATAAATTACTACTAATCCAGCTCAAGCGTGTCAAGCGGATCAGCAAAGGTCCCAAATAGTGAATTTTGTACATAATGGTTCATAATTGGAAGTAGATTGCCCAGAGGAATTCGGTTTGAGGGTGGAAAGAAATACATCATAAGTTCCATAAGAAGGCTTACGTCCATACTTACTTATAAACTTTATCTGTATCTCAGCTTCTATCTAAGCTCCACAGGATTCGCGTCTATAATTTCAAATGCCTTAATTGAAGTGCATTCCCTTAGCATCATCTTAATGAGTTCTAAGTATGTCATCCGTCTCAGTTTGTAATGATGTGCATAAGGATCTCGTGAGATGATTATCTTATATTGACAGAGATGACATTGTCATGTATTCTATAAGCATTGAACAGGTTTTCAATGAAAAATCCTTCTTTTGATTGCCCTTCACTTCGGTGGAAGGAACTTGATCTTTGTTTCTTTTGGTCTTACTAAGTCGAGCCAAAACTCTATCCTCCGAAAATAGTACTTGACTTAACCACAGGACTAGTTGTCAAAATGATTACTTGTACAATATGATTCTGGAGCCAAGCCCTTGCATGATTTTTCATCGGCTTTTCTACGAACAAGTCAATACCTAGAAGGATGGGATTTATAGCAATCGCTACACGTATGTGACAGATTGATTAACCCATATGCGAATCGCAAACTGATGTGATGATTGCAAATTGATGATGTGCAAATTCCAAACTTAGTCTTGACTAACTATATTATCTTTCGGATCGGACAGTAGCTATATTTGAAGTTGATTTTAATGATGGGAAGTGGGGTGCTAAATCAAGGTATAGCTACTGCTTTAAACTTACATCGAGTGCGCTGGAAAATCACAAAGATAGATCAGGCGAGGCCTAACCGTTGCCGCTCACACTATGGCAAGTTTCAGTAATCAAAAACTTTCAATTGCGATGATCGGTTTTTTATACTATAACTTGTTTGAATATATATTGAGAGCGCTCAGATCAGATGATGTATAGAACTGCCATTTGTAGATGTTCTATTTGATTAATTCTGTCGTATTGAAGCACTTTCAAAGAATTTGATTTTCTGCAGATGGGTTCTCTCATTGTTTCAAAATTAATGCTCACAGCTTCAAGAAAGAACATGTGTCTGTATTCCTTGTCTTGAAGCAGATTTTCAAAGTGAATATTTTATCTGCAATTCCTTCCACAGCAGTCAATCTACAAGCGTCGATTTCAGCATGTAGTCTTTGATTTCCCCAGAATTGCAAGGTGGAAGGAAGATATGCCTTTAGTACGAGTATGTTTATGATATTGTAATTCTGGTCTCAAGAGATATCAGCCAAAAACTCGAATACGTCTAAGATTTACTCAAAGTTGCTTTGAACGGTATGCGTACTGCCAAGCCATTGCGCTAAATGTGACACCTACACTAATTCGCTAATCGGACCTAACACATTGGCATACGAACTAAAAATTCTAGTCGGAGTGAGGATAGCCCTCTGAGTGAGGAGCAGTGGTGTTAATCCTTTGTCAAAATATGGCAAAATACGAGTATCTGAATTATCTTATTGTCCTTAGATTTTTCAATCTTTCGGTTCAAAATTTGCCCGATTATTTGTATTCTATTTCTTAAACTCAAGTATGAGCTCATTTCTGAACCATTTGTGCGAGTATGTAATTGAAACAGAGAGGACACATTGAATCTTATTTTGAAAATTGTTTGAGTTAGAGGGCTATATCCTCTCATCAATTCGTGACCATTGGACTTTCTCAGGTGAACAAATTGATTCCCTGAAATTTGATTACTGTCACGGGGTGTGCAACAATGTCATACCAAAGTAGAATGAACTTACACGAGAATCATTTATCAGGTATTCATTCTGATAAACTGAATGGAATTGTTATCAATATCGAGTCAGCATCAATCGGTCTTGCAATATTATCGGCATCTAATTGTTGTAACATCCAAATAGTAGCTAACGTTGCGTCACAACGCACACGGAATCGTTTTAGACAGAAAATATCACTATATTCCATTGTATCTGGCATGAATGAAAATGCAGTGTTATCGTTTATAAATATCGAGTTGGATCGTTAGTGATGCTTTTATATTATTACGGTAGATCCGATCGGAAGCTGCAAAGAATGCACCGTCAACATTTGGCGGTTAAAATTATCAGTGAATCTGAACCTGTAAATGCATGTTACTGTGTCAGGGATCATTGAAATTACCCCGAACCGAATAAACCGATGCATACCGTTTCGTAAATTTTTTTAGTGGTTTCTACTTTGTGTTAAAAGAAAAGATGCATTCTGAGGCATCTGTAATTGCGTTGAACTCTCATAACTTTCAGCCAAGAATGCAACTTCCGGCGGTCGTAAGTCCAAAAGTCTTGTGGAGTAGTTTATTTAACATTTCATGATATCGGTATTCATAGTTCCGGTTTTCTCATTATCTATTTGCTGACAGACAAACTCGACGGAATAAAACAATTGAATGTTTCTTTCAAATCAGCTTATCTGCAACATACATTTTGACAATACTGAGAAGTTTGTATTGGCAGCGTTTCGTTGTTACTCTGGTACGTTTTTCATTGTCTGGCGGTGCTAGCTCTAGATTGTACATGTATTGCATGGAATGGAAATGCATTTTTCTAATGCGATGAGCTTAGACTTTGCTTTAATTCACGAAAACACAGCCAAATAAAAATGGCTGAAATCTGACAGCTTTTTCATCTTGGGATTAAATTTAATTTAAGTGATACGTGTATGTTGAAAGCACACAGCATGTTAAGTAGACATAATGGGTTCCGTGGAGAGACAAGGAATAAAGGAAAGGTGCAGGTAGGAAAAAAATCTCCAAACATCAGAGTTACAAGGCACTAGATACTTTCCTGATCTACGTAGCTCGATACTTAGAATTTAGCAATAGCGAATATGTAGAAAATGAGAGTCAACTTTATCTTTTTTTGCAATTTTACGTGGTCATTCACTTGAAAAAGGATGCTTTAAATAAATAGCAGTGATGAAAAGTGATCTCCATTGAGATACCAAAGCAAAGCGGATAATAAGTCTGTTTGATCATTCATTGATAGAAATCTCATAATTTCCGTCACAAAGTAGCGATATCTTTTTGATGATATTTTTGAGGAAAAATTTTTGGGAAGCATGAAATGGTTTCGATACGGATGGTTTACCTAGATTCAAGCATGCGATTGTTGTCGTATTCACATTTGGATCATACGAATAATCTGTTAAAATCTATATTTTTTAACAAAACACTCTATAAATTGTTTTTAGAAATAATCTGTTTTTAGCCTTATCCGGCTCTTAAACGCATTCGAAATTTATTAGATACTATAGTTAAATTATTACTTGTACCGCATCTCTATTCCCTTTTTCTCCCCAAACAACGGCAAAAAAGTATAACTTCATCGCATAAGTTATTTGTTTTTTATGGTGATATTTAGGAGAGCAAATGAGATACCTAACAACCAAGGATGCGGAGTCAAAAGGAAATTCCGTACTTGACAATTTTAGGGACTCCAACTCCTGGCGTGAACTACGACTCCGCATCCTTCCTCGAGTGGCACCTGTGTGCGCATTTAAAATGTCAATGAACCTATTGGTAAAAAATGACGTTTGACTTTGTTCAAGATGAACCTATTCATGATAGCATGTACCTATAGCAATGTATTATAGGTCAGTTTTTGAAGTGAGTGATTTTTACTGAGAGGGTTTCCCAAACATGAAACTATGTTTTTACTGGGTGTCCACTGTCCGTGAAATTCAAGCAAGTACGTGAATGGATGTGAATTTTGAAAATTCTGATAATGTGAGTGAATTTTTAAGCGAATTTTGAAAATTGTGAAATTGTACGTGAATTTCAAGGAGTGAAACAATCCCATCATTCGAAGTGCAAAATGGCAATTATGTAATCAAAATCGTTATTTGTTGTAGCATTATTTTCTGCAAGATCGACCACCGAAGGTGTTGGTCGCCGGAGATCTGTCTGAATTTTAACTTTCATTTATATCGACGACCTAAAACTGATTGGAGAGTCTTTAACTTGATTTTTTTCTGAAAATTATCGTGATCTCCCGTCGTCTGGTCAACTACGGGAATCTTAGATTTCCCTCGTGCGGGCAAGCTTGTGTGGCGAGCGACATATATGAACCTAATGCCTATTAAAAAGCTTGTTTCCGTATTTCTTCAAATAGTATCAGAGGCTACTATTGAAAAGTGGTATTTTAGGGTGCCGCTTCTAATCGAAGGCTTCTGTCATTCGTATAATAAAGAAACACGGCATATACCTAGTTCACAGAAAAAATTCAATTTCAGTTTTGTTCAGTTTGTCAGCCAGGAAAATGCCTAGATCCTGAAGCCTCTTTCACCTTCATTATTTTTAGGAAGTCGGTCATTCATGTCTAGTATAGCATTTGATGTTTTTTTCGGCAACAAGTTTTCGAAAAAATTGCGTTTACCGAAAAAAAGTTCTTAAGATCACTGAATCTTGCTTTTAAACACCACCTACGGGAAATGGTGGAATCAATGTACGAAGCTACTTGTTTCACTACTTTATGCTACTGTATTCATACACGTACGTGTATATAAATTGCTAAAAATTGATGTAATAAAATGATTGATTTAAACCAAAAGACAAAAGAATATTTAAATGGTTGACGGGAAAATGTTGCACTTCTTGGTTTACTCATAGATAAATTTGAATGTGAACAAACTCGTTTTATAACCATTGTCTGAGATCCTGCCTTACAAACAATGTTAGCTAACTAAATTTTGATGCGAGGGCGTGAATTAAGCGTATGGCGAAAATGTGACGATTTTTGCGTGAGATGCGTGAAAAAGTTGGGTTCGGCGTGATTGCTTTTGCTGATTGAAAATCTTTTTTTGTTAATACATGTAGGATCTAAAGGAACTTCTAGGTAGTATTATACTACTCTATACTTGCACCGATTTTAGTTCTTCTTAATCTCAGTATCATTAATAAATCGATGATGAGTTGATTTATCAGTGTTAGCAGCTGCTGATGAACTTCGATTCCTTCACCTGACATGCTCATCATGTTTATAATTGTCGACATTTTCTTGAATGATCAGCTGATCGTAATAATGTAAAGGTTAACGAAATCACTGTTGACCATCAGCTGGTAATCTGACTGTATCACACTGTGGATAGCGCATGCAGATCAACTATGTCAACCAGAAGAGTTCTATTGAATGTGTTCAAATAATTTTGTATGAGAATGGTAGCCTAGATATAACCAGGATAGTAACTTACTGCTCTTCGAATGATTTCAACATCATTCTAAAGAGATTCTACCGTCGCATTATTCGACTGCATATACCGTGATTCGACAGGAAATACACGCCCATCTTCCTTTTTATCATGTACCTATGATAATGCTATTTGTACTGACGTCAATAGGATGTGTATTGTAAATGTAATGTGAAGAGTGTATCTGTTTACATATGTGTGTGTGTATTCCGTCTTTTTCCTTTTTTCTTTTGGAGCAACGATGTTCATTGTTCACCCTGATACTGATGTGATAGTTCAAGGAGCTCGTCAGGTTGCCGGAAAGACTGAAAATAATTCCGTGAACATATTAACGGCAACGAATGTTACTCGAAATAGTGCGGAAATTACCGATGCTCCCGTTTTATGCTGGTGAAACATTGCTAATAAGTGTTTATTCTCGATCAAAAATTTGTACACTTATATAAATTTTTAAATTGCTATGTCATCCATTGCTTCATTATTCGCTTAATGATTCGTTGAAGAACATCATCAAATTTGAAATGTAGATGTTATATGAAAGATTTAGCCATCAATTATTAACCTTAAATTGCCCAAGCCTACTAGAATAGTGAATAGTGAATTTTTTTTGTCCATAAGGTGAGCTTAGGCATCAGATAGATAGAGTACATCGTCCATTTTGCAAAATAAGCTTTGGAACACATAGATATCAGTTTGGGTCATATATGACCCAATGGACACATCTGGAAGTTTGGGTCATTCATTTCGTATATCGAGTGATGATCAATGATTCACTGTCATAGCAGCAAATATGCATTATTTTGTAATATAAGTTACTACATAATCATAAATAATGAAAATTAAAGAATGGTATAAATTAAAAAATAATAACAAAATTCAAAAAATAGTAATAAATACTAATATCGTAAAAAAACAAAATTCTTTAGAAAACATTGCTAGTAGTATCCCGTGATTCATTCAAAATACCAGAAATATTAGCGGTATTTTCAGAAGAACATCGATCAAATCACGTTGTGAAAAATCTTATAGCAGTTGCTTTGATCGTTCTTGCCAATACAAAGATGTACATTGCATTTTTCACACCATGTGAATGTTTTCTTTTCGCAATTTGGATTTTTGCATCGTGGAGGAGCAAGACAGACTTGCGGCCCTCCTCGTCTACGCTTTCTTGCTTGTAGCTCGTCAATATGTGTATCATGACTTCTACGCTTGGGTCTTTGGCCAGACTGATGGGCTATCTGCAACTTCAGCGCTGAAGTTGTACAGAGAAAGTCTCTTCGATTTCGATTCTTGAAGCAAATCCATCTCTCTATAATACAATATCCAAGAATTTACGAAAATTGCATCGAGAAAGTAAAGAAAAATTCTGATGTAGTGGCGAGAAACACAATGCATACCAGAGCGATAGAGTGCGATATACCGGTTGAATTCATCCACGTAACCCATGTGTTCATTGTATTCTGCGATGACAGCTGGACACTGAATATCGATGTTCTCACCGTGACGTCGATCAAACCTGCGAATTTGTCCGACCGGCTGAGATCCAACATAGTTGCTCAACAAAACAACTGGCTTATTGTCATTCCATAACACCGAACTGTAGGTAATCCCATCGCAAAGTGACTGGCGTTCAATAATTGCTCCTCTTTCCATTCGTCTGACATAATGAGCAGAAGGAAATGTCAAGTTCTTTGCGCGATTTTGACGAAGAGTACCGATGGAGAATATACCTTTCTTCGCCAATGCGACTTGGAGATCTGGAGAATTGAACCAGTTGTCGAAGAACACAACAGAATTCTCGTTTTCAGGAATAATGGACGACAGGCGCATCACTACCTCGCCACTCTTTCCAATTGATGGAACAGTTGAAGTCGTCGTTTCGTTTGACTTTCCAGAGTAGAATTCAACGTTATGAACGAGTCCCATTTTGCTACACATGGCGTATACTTTGTATCCCCACTTTTTTGGCTTTTTTGGTAGATATTGACGTAGTCGTGACTTTTTCCCTTTGTAAGGTATCAACTGTTCGTCGATGGAGAACTTTCCATTCATAGGCAACTCATTGCACACAGAATTGAATTGATCAATAATCACCTGGAACTTGAAAGTCTTGGGACAATCAGGTGTTTGGGTATCATTGTCGACGAAATGAAGGAAGCGTTTTATTTCTTCCCATCTATTTCTGGACATGTGATCTGCGACATGTGGCACTCGGGTTCTCGCCATCCAATATTGTCTTACATGCGGGAGTTTGATCAGTGACATCCACTTGGTAACTCCTAGCCAAATGCGAAGTTGATATGGGGTCAAGGAAAAGGTAGAGTTCACGTCCTTCTGATGTGCATAGAGAGACGATTGATCACATATCAACCGAAGAAAATAATCCGTGAAATAATCAAGAACATATTCGATTGGACTCCGTACATTTGTAGGTACGTATTTCTCTCCTAACCATTCTCTTTGACTCAGTCTAGACTGTCTATTCCGCCAACGCCATTCGTGGATCGTTTCGCTTTCACTGTTGTCAACATCGTCACTATTTGACGAGTTTTCACTATCAGTGTCAGGTTCAGAACTGGCGTTATCAGTCTCATGGTCACTAGATGACTCCTCTTCAGAGTCGCTAAAATCTTCGGTAACAACCACGCGTCGATGTCGAGGTCTGAAATCGTACACTTGACGGTTAGGATAACGAAGAAGCACATCGCTTGATGGATTCCTTGATGTCGAAGGCGTAACATGACACGCAGACAAATTGTCATCCGAAGCATGGACAGGCTCAGAGTCAATAGGAACAGCTGGTAAGTCACGATCAGTAGACGAATGGTCAGTCGAAGCATGGACAGGCGCAGAGTCAATAGGAACAGCTGGTAAGTCACGATCAGTAGACGAATGGTCAGTCGAAGCATGGACAGGCGCAGAGTCAATAGGAACAGCTGGTAAGTCACGATCAGTAGACGAATGGTCAGCCGAAGCATGGATAGGCTCAGAGTCAATAGGAACAGCTGGTAAGTCACGATCAGTAGACGAATGGTCAGTCGAAGCATGGACAGGCGCAGAGTCAATAGGAACAGCTGGCAAGTCACGATCAGTAGACGAATGGTCAGTCGAAGCATGGACAGGCGCAGAGTCAATAGTTTTACCGCTGGTAAGTCACGATCAGTAGACGAATGGTCAGTCGAAGCATGGACAGGCGCAGAGTCAATAGGAACAGCTGGTAAGTCACGATCAGTAGACGAATGGTCAGTCGAAGCATGGACAGGCGCAGAGTCAATAGGAACAGCTGGTAAGTCACGATCAGTAGACGAATGGTCAGTCGAAGCATGGACAGGCGCAGAGTCAATAGGAACAGCTGGTAAGTCACGATCAGTAGACGAATGGTCAGTCGAAGCATGGACAGGCGCAGAGTCAATAGGAACAGCTGGTAAGTCACGATCAGTAGACGAATGGTCAGTCGAAGCATGGACAGGCGCAGAGTCAATAGGAACAGCTGGTAAGTCACGATCAGTAGACGAATGGTCAGTCGAAGCATGGACAGGCGCAGAGTCAATAGGAACAGCTGGTAAGTCACGATCAGTAGACGAATGGTCAGTCGAAGCATGGACAGGCGCAGAGTCAATAGGAACAGCTGGTAAGTCACGATCAGTAGACGAATGGTCAGTCGAAGCATGGACAGGCGCAGAGTCAATAAAAACAGCTGGTAAGTCACGATCAGTAGACGAATGGTCAGTCGAAGCATGGACAGGCGCAGAGTCAATAGGAACAGCGCAGAGTCAATAGGAACAGCTGGTAAGTCACGATCAGTAGACGAATGGTCAGTCGAAGCATGGACAGGCGCAGAGTCAATAGGAACAGCTGGTAAGTCACGATCAGTAGACGAATGGTCAGTCGAAGCATGGACAGGCGCAGAGTCAATAGGAACAGCTGGTAAGTCACGATCAGTAGACGAATGGTCAGCCGAAGCATGGATAGGCGCAGAGTCAATAGGAACAGCTGGTAAGTCATGATCAGTAGACGAATGGTCAGTCGAAGCATGGACAGGCGCAGAGTCAATAGGAACAGCTGGTAAGTCACGATCAGTAGACGAATGGTCAGTCGAAGCATGGACAGGCGCAGAGTCAATAGGTACCGCTGGTAAGTCACGATCAGTAGACGAATGGTCAGTCGAAGCATGGACAGGCGCAGAGTCAATATGAACAGCTGGTAAGTCACGATCAGTAGACGAATGGTCAGTCGAAGCGTCACGATCAGTAGACGAATGGTCAGTCGAAGCATGGACAGGCGCAGAGTCAATAGGAACAGCTGGTAAGTCACGATCAGTAGACGAATGGTCAGTCGAAGCATGGACAGGCGCAGAGTCAATAGGAACAGCTGGTAAGTCACGATCAGTAGACGAATGGTCAGTCGAACAGGCGCAGTCGAAGCATGGACAGGACTGAGTCAAATGGAACAGTGGGTAAATCACGATCAGTAGAGGAATTGTCATCGAAGCATGACAGGGATCAGAGTCAATAGGAACCCGCTGGTTCTAATTGCAAGTAATCAGAATTGATGGGAAATTCCATTTGATCGATGTCGAATTCACTACCATTTTAGTTCTCGCTCTTCGTACAACGTGTCCATAAATTCTCGAGTCTCTCTGTGACCCTCCTGGGCTCGTGGTTCATCACATCGCCATGCTTCGGTGGACACTCTAGAGATCGACCTAATCTCTTTTTTCATGAAACGGACGCAGGCACGTTGATGACTTTGTGGCAGTACACTGTGTATCTATTATGTCACAGATAAGATCTATGCGCCGAATTGTTCGCTTTCCTCGGCTTCTGATTGGATGAAAGGATTTTATTATTCGCCTGATTGTCAAGAATTGGGGGACACTTTGCGTCCTTAATATTCTTGGAATTCTCGTGAGTCATAGCGCTTGCTGTTTTTCTTCCACTTGGGGCAATGAAAAATGACTTTCATGTTTCATGACTTGAAGTTCACGAAAAGCCCATTGGGTCATATATGACCCAAACCGAAAACGGTAAATATTCGCCGGTGTATGACATTGACACTGGTACAAGTTTTTCTAAGTTCATTGAGGGGTTATTGTGCACACGTTGATTTATGCTGATGGTGTATCAATGATAAATAGTGCTTTCCTGAAAAGAATTATATAAACCATCTGAAGCATGTGTATTTTTTATTTTTCAAGTATATATCAAATTCAAGTGTATTGAAACAAAATTTATATCTTTCATGGTGGTTTCTTGATGGTAGTGAAATCGAATTTTTCAGTTTGGGTCATATATGCCCAATGGGCCATTTAAGGTTAAAGTTAAGGTTAATTAAATTTAAGGTTAAAATAACTTTTTGATGAAGGAACACTTAATTAATCCAGTAAACTACACCTTTTTAACTTCTATTTAATATAAATTAAGTTCTATTTAAAACAAATCAAGTTCTGATTAAAATAAGTCAAGTTCTATTTAAATTAGGTAGTTGAGAATTGCATGTATGGCAAATAACAATCCAGTGTTAGTTATTCCATCGAGTTTGTTCGCTTTGAACCGTTCTCGGAATAACTAATCTAAGATTTTAGTCTGAGGATTATCTGTACATGAGATATCTGTCTCCATGACCTCAATCAGCGCTAACTTCTCCATTGTTCTCATTTTCTCATCACACGAGTGCACACGAGCTGTACAGTGAATAGGATTGCAAAAATCAATGCCAAACATTGGCGTCATCGGTCGATGAATCAGTCACTTGACGAATTGAATACAAATGAATGAAGCTGAAAGAAATAGTATCGAGTTTAAACAAAACTGCATTAGCAACCCGAACATCGTCTTAGGTACCTCGAAACCATCATTGACAAAGCAATGATGGATTTAAGACCCCGCTTGTGTTAAAGAGCATGCAATCATGTTCAAAAACATCTTCCCTCTTGCATCTCTCTTCACGATTTACCAATGAACGACAACGTTAGTGTATGAGATTGTTGCAGTAGCTTATCTCTTACACATATACTAATACATAAATTAGGAGTTAGTTAGTGGAACAATAATGTTTTTGATCAAATTTGGGTAGACTTCTGGCATTCAAGATGAGAATAGGTGGGCCAACGTATATGATAACCATATTTCCGTTCTATCTCACACAAAAAGACGTCTATCACTGCAGTCGGTAATAGGTATAATCACCGTTAATTTTTCAAAATTGGGAAATTTTGGCTGAAATGTGCGGTCGGGGAAAAATTTCCTATCATCAATCATATAAACGGCATCAAATATGAAATCATTACGTATATATGTATTATACATGCAGTGAAACCCATCTAACTTGGCACCCAATGGGACTGTACCAAAAGTGCTAAGTTCGAAGAGTGCTATGGATAAAGGGGTTACATCAGGAATACAGATTAAATCGGTACTGGCAAAGACCTGCCAATTTAGAGAAGCTGCTTAAAAAGCGGGGTGCTAAGTTAGACAGGTTTCACTACATAAAATGTAATTTGAAATTTTAAATAGATCTTGATTTATTTTAAATAGAAGTTAAAAAGGTGTAGATTAGAATTGACAGTACAAACTGAATTACGGATGAATGTATCACTAGTTACGCTACAATCAGAGTAAAAAGATGCGAGGCTTAGTGAATATCAACTCTTCATCCTGCTGTAAATGGTAGCGAATGAAGCAATGGATTGTATTAATAGACTGTTGATACAACTACTGTACAGTCGTCAGCTATCTTTTCTACATCTTTTATACAACATCTTTTCTATGTTTTTTCTGGATCGGAATTGAAATGTCGATATTAATATTCGGTATCCCGTACGATCAATGGGTGCACCTCAAATTTATTTGGCAAAAGAATATTTCATTTTTATTCTGTGCTTGTAGCAGCATATAAAAATTGATCATTCTCACTAGAATTTATCGTTGTATGATTGACACAATGTACATGTAGTTGCACGTACAATCAAATTATTAAACGAATCACTTTAGTGAAATGCACCATCATGTAAGTTTAGGCTAAGTAGTCAGCTTTCATTTTGACAACGTAATGCATCAGAAGTTGCGTAATTTGTCAACTGATAGATGATTGCGTGCCTCCTATTCTTTCATGGACTATACAGTCAATGATCTGAAACTGTTTTGTCTTACTTGTATTTCGTTTAACAGGATTACTAATTCACATAATGAGTAATGTTTTCTCAACTACATTGATCAAAGAGGGTCTGTTTACGAAAATGTCTTTTCTTCTACTCTTTCAAATACGTTGCGCAACTGCTAGTGCAATTGAGCCATAACATATTAAGACCAATTATAACCAATCAAGTTATGCTACTGGAGATGACATTGTTTTTCAATGAGGAAATGGCCCGTATCCTCGTTTCTTACGTCAGAAATGACTTTTACATCCTCTGCGACACATTTTCTAGAATGTATACTGATTAACGAAATCATCGGCCGGTCTCGATCGGGTGTTCATTTTGGAGAAGCAGCACGTACTTTATGACTTGCATCAATCTTCAACTAAAGGACTTGCACCGTAGAAATCGGATTGGTGGCTATCTTTGATGTCTTTGAAGGCGTCGATTTCCTGACTTATCTCTATCTCCCTTATGATGCGTAGAAGGCATGTAAACGTATGTTTGTAAATAGTACTGCGTACAACAAAATCCAGAATACGTCCTTTCACACGAATCTGCATGGTCAGGTCGTGGTTAATTTGTAGGCGAATCATTGGACCAGGTCCACAAGTGGATGAGTTAACTATAGTATGAAACTGAATAGTGATTTTGTCTTTATTTGTCTGGAAATGAGAATATGACTGTGGTAAGATATATATATATGATAAATAATAATCGCGATAATACGCTATTGTCGCTCTTAATTGTGGGTACTATGATTAATCAATTAACATAATGGAATCGAAGAATTGATCGTGTGACTACGAAATCTATAATCGGTAATTCGAAATTTGTAATTACTTCCAACTCTGTCAATCAACAAATTGGTCAAGTTCCGTCTAGACGAGCGGCTCTCAAGCATAAGCCCCTGTGAATGTCAAAGGTGTCCACGAACTCCCACCCAAATTTTCGGTAGTCCGAATTGAGCCGCTGCCAATTAATATCATGTTTTTTATGATTGCAACTGTATATAAGTACTACATGTATAAAGCACATATCAGTGCTGCGTAAACGATGCAAATTGTAATGCACTGTGTTAATATGCAAGAGATGAACAAATGTTCCCATTCACGAGGTTCTTCTATCTCGCATTGAATCCTTGCAAACAGTTGCACTGATGCTCCTACTTTTCTTCCATGAGACGTTTGATCAAAAGAGGTGTTTTTGATAGGGCCACCATCATGTTGGACCCGCAGCTTTGTTTTAATGGCGACTATCGTGGAATGACAGGTATCGCAGAGGTAGCTCTTACAAAAGGGAGTGTTTCGAGCGGAATCAGCTGGTTCTCACGAAATGACTGGTTATACTGGACAGCGGGCTCGGAGATCGCTGCGAGCTCCCTGAAATGAACCTTTATTCTAAGTTCTAAACACTTCTTTTTTAACGGAAATCTTTAATGTGTTTGTGTTGTGCTATTATAGGGAATCTACTATTATTATTATTACTTCTGCACTCTTTCCTGGAGATATGTCACCAATCTTTGGTAACTTCCGCAACTTCAGTCATTGAAATGAAAATATACTATCAAATTTTCAAAACTAGGAACCAATCTATTGGCACCAAGTAATACAAACTCATAGATTCTGAGCATTTGTCTCTTGAAATCTGTAAGATAATAATTGAATATATAATGATCCATTCATGCTTTCAGTCCTGTAATATCCTGCAAATTCGAGTAGATAAGATTTAGAATTCCTCTTCGTTCTTTGAATTCAATTTCAAATCTATCTTATTGCCTCGATAACGAAGCAAAGATTGCGCAGAAGTATTAGTTGATTGTTTTCATCAAATTATTGCATCTTATCCTATCTTAATGACATCTGCATCAATTGTTCGGTTGATTACCTCTACATGAAAGTCAGCAAAATTCAAGTCATAACTTGACATAACAATAGTAGATGCTTTATCACCCTTCCTGCACGTATTTCATCTAAGACGAAATGACAAAAGTACATACTGTATTTCACGCAATATTTCACCAGTAAATTAAACGATAGATAGCCCGAACGAAATCTCTGATACTTGAAGCTGAGAGAAAAATGTCACCGTTATAGTATCTATCAGAACTAGTTCAAAGCTGAGCCGCACGGCTAGCGGATCGGCTCAACTAAAAATCTCAGCCGTTTTAGCCGATGTGATCTAGATAGACTTCACGTGCTGATGTCAGTCGCTAAAATTTCGTTTTGTGGTTCTTTGATGGCAATATTCATTTGATACAAGATGAGTTTAATCGATAACGATGACCTTCAGCAAATTATGTGATAATATCAGACAAACCCATCGATTGTAAGACAAAATAGCTCCTTTAGAAAGTCACAATCATTCTAAAATATGCGCCCAGTTACAGTCACTCCAGCTGACTGACGTTTGCTTTAGAAAGCGATGAAATCTGATTGTTTTTTTTTATATGTTCATCAAATCATTCAAGCTTGCACGAATTCAATTGGGTAACGCACACGCACACACACACAAGTTTGCGTAAGGATGTGTGGGCAACCAAGTTTGAATAGCGGCCGCAAGGAGTGACCCGCGAAAAGGCTCGTGGGCCACCAATTTTAGAAGGCAGTTGTATGGGCTTAATATTTCTTATTCCGTACTTTTAAGTGCATATATGGGCTGCTGTACCGTACGTGCATATACATCAGAATTGTACGCAACTAATTTGTTTAACATTAAGGAATCATGATTTACTGTCTACAATTCACGAGAGTATTGAAGAGCGAATATACCTATAACAACTCATGGAAAATTTTTCTTTTGTGTAATTAAACGGTAATTTGACTTTTTGGTGATTTGACTGACATTACCTTATTTCATCAAAAGACAACGGTTTGTAAGTGCAGTGTAAACTATCAAAAATGAAAGTCGCATAAGATAAAATTGATTTTGCTACAATTATTGATCATACTACATGTACATACGTGCACATGTCATCCAAACATGCACGGCTTTCAAAAACCGTTCATGCAAATGGTAGTCGTGTGCTAATGCCAGTCGAGTGGTCTGTCAAGACCTTGCGGTTGGATTCCTTCATTTGTAGTCAAAGTCTAATTAATATAGTCTCTTTCTAGGTTCATTGATGCGTGGTTTATTACTCAGAGAAAGATGCTCAGCAGGGCATCGAATGCTATGTAACCTAGCATAAACTCTCGCAGGTGATGACCATTTAGCGCTTATGCGAGAAGATATTCATTGCGAAAGGAGCATGATTGGATAATTCGAATGTGAATTTTTGTTTTTTGTGCCATCATGTTGCTCATTTTGTTGTTAATTAATGGTTTTGCAAATTCTAAAGAGGATCCCTTACCCTCAGATGTACCTCCCAAAGATCGAAGTCGGAGTGAGTCATTTTCACATATCGTTGTACTAATGAAAGTCTTGCGCTTGTGATAGCAGAATTATGACAATAGATGCTCGCGTGTTGATTTGATTTCTTCCGTTATATCGACTTAAATAGGAAGAGTGTTGGCAGCTAGTTTGTCAAAGCTAACTTATTGTCACAAATGATTCTGTGGTTGCCATGCAGCCTTTTTTATATCGTGGATATGATTTACCAAAATAATTAAATATGCCACTGAAACATAAGGCATGGTACAAAGAAAAAACAATTCTGGAGTCGATGCTGAAATGTTTTCACATGTGCTCGAATTAGGAATCATACATTCATGGAAAATGCGCAGTGTGTAATGAAATGTACTGTACGTAATTACTATAATTAGGTTCTACTTGAAATCTTCATTGATTCACAGGCTTCTTTCTACGATGCAGTGATTGCAGTAAGTCGATGACTTTTACAATATTTGTTTTAGTTTTGGTTGTATCTTAAAATGCTTCTTGTGCATATATTGCATACGAAACTTCCGCTTTCTTTTCAAGTCTCCTCATTAATGCATCAAATTTTTGAGGGGAATTGTATTTCGCTCAAGTTGTTATTGTGAATGATAACAGACGCTCTTTACATTTGAACGAGGAACTTCAATATCGATATTATTATAGTGAATCGTGAAGCCATGATGCCGGCATGAAAGTCCTATATTTGCTGCGCGATAGCTCAGACCTATAGTTTTCATTTTACAAATTGGATATTTTTCTGCTGCTTGATGCAAGTGTGTTTTAATTGTTATTTTACCTCTAACTTAAGATGGCTTCTTTACAAAAGTCTCTCTACTGTCGATATGCTGATGCATAAAATAATCCTTCCCTATTGGCTAGATATACCATTCCACTTCCTCCTCACTTTCAGGCGTCCTTTTAGTAAGAGCTCCTATTTTAGGAGGTGTCTTCAAATTCAATGTTGTAGTAAACCGCGTGTGATAGGCCTGAAACTTCCTAACGAAAGACAGTCTGACAGGTCCGCCTAGTATAGGATTTTCAAGATAAAAGCTGAAGTCTGTGTTTATATGGACCGTCTGCAATTATACTTTAAAATCAATGGCTGCATATCGGACCCGGAAATGAACTCGGTGGCTACAGGCCTTGATATCATCATAATCCCCACTTATGCAGTAGTTCCTGTCACTTGATCACTTTTTTTATTAACTTCATGAATACACATACAGGTACATGAAGGTAATGTTTCTGATAAACGTTACTGACATTTTCGCTGTGCTACCATTTGATAAGTAGCTTGACTCATTTCTAATTCACTAATTCTGAGTCAGTTTCAATTATCAATTCTCTTCTTTGTACATGATTGGTTGGTCTGCTTGGCAGCTCGCTGCTTAATGCCATGAACTAGTCGAACACAGTGGAAGTATCTGAAAAATGATCTTATTGAAACCTACTCCAATCGAGGGAAAAAAAATCTTGAAGTTAACTTCGAGTAACATAGACAATGTTTCTTATTTCTTCCGGAACTTACATCGTGCTTCTGGGCTTTTGAAGCCAAATTTGACGAACCTTAAGCCACTTTTGAGCACAAATTAGACTCAATCCTAATTTTAGCTTCGCATCCTGAAAATGTAGTGATTTAGATCGAAAAAGTGCTTTGGGTGGAGTAATTTTGAATGACACTGTAGCAGTTTTTGCTTTACAGAATTTATACCAAAATAATTTCACTGTCGATAGAAAATATCATTGTTAACCCTGAACGAATTGAATGCTTATTGTCCTGCACCTTTCTTTCAGCATTGGCACGTCAAACTCGTCATCATTTAGATCATGTACGTGGGAGGTACGGCAAGAATTGGCTAGTTAATTGGAATCAGACAGAGATCGGTAGGAATATTCCAAGTCCTCCACCTGGACTTATCAATCCCGGCCAACCCGCAACTCAGTCCACACCTCAGGATAATGCAATAACACACGTAGAAATGAATAATACTTCCACTAGTGAGAGAAAAATGTCGGAGGAAACTGTGAAAAATGCTTATGTGCCAGAAGAGAGAATAGTGGATGTGGAACCGGCAGTTGATCAGGCAGAAGGCCAAGTGGGACAGAAAGAAGAAGATACTGGAGAAGCTGAAAATAGTTCTCGGGGGACGACGACAGTGGATTTGGAAGACACTTCCTCATCTCAGCTGTACGTCACAGCGCCCAGCGAGTTTGATGTTTCAGCTCCTACCACTGATTCGCCTGTAAAGCGAGAAGAGCCTCCAGAGGTCTATCCTCTGAAATGGGAGCAAGATGATGAAGATAATGCTGATTTGAGTAAGTTCATTTTTGCAATGCATCGTATTAACAAGCCACACATTTCATATACTAAACACTTCTCTGTTTTGCGTTCATTTTCTCCGAAATTGCGTGGTTGGAAATCAGGGGTGAGATTTCTCCGGAAAGTTTGTTTCAAATTTATTGGATTCTGAGATTCCTCCAGAAATGTAGTATTAAGATAAGCATATGGGGGATGGGATTTTATGTCATGCCAATTTTAAAATTACCACCTTCCTGCACAAAATTGTATAGGGAAGAGAAAGAAAAGTTATTTATCAGAAGGATTGATGCCTCCTTAAATAGGGATATTTAATTTGTTATAATTTTTCCTTTTTCAGCTTAAAGGTGATAGAGATATCATTATCTTTCTTTGGTATTTCGACATCATACTTACATAGATTTTGAATGCTATGATTTTAATTTAGTTTGATGATATACGAATTGTATAATAAATCATTCTATGCCCTTGAGAAGTCTGCAACAGGCAGAAACCGTTCGGGCTGTCTTATTTATTTGCTTAGTTTTTCTTTATAACATCTGAGTGTGATTGCATACTGGTATATATATATATATCAAATCTCAACAGATGTAACCACCACGAGACATGTTTCGGCCTGTTGGGCCTCATCAGTCGTGGGTAGGTTTGAACCAGCGACGTTGGGGCTAGAGGACGTGCAAGCACACCCTCTAACCACAAGGCCACCGGACCATCTGTTGAGAGCGTGAATTAGCCAGGAAGGCACTGCTTTAACGCAGGCACGTGGAGGTTTTTTTTTAGTTATATATATGTGTGTACTATGTATATATGTCTATAATACATATACATGTATGTAGAGTTGATCATAAAAAAACAGACCACCTCAATCGTGGCAAGCTTCAATCGATTCTCCTGCCTTACAACCTCATTTTACATTGAGAAGCCATACATCATTAAAGACCTTATGTTCTCTGCTCTTACTTTTGAATGAGCCATTGTACATTTACATCCGACATTGTTAAAGATGGACAGACGTCAAAATGTGAAAATCGCCACTTTTAGAAATCCCAAATTTTCAATATGAAGACATGTGAGCATGACAATGGATCAAACGCAAGGTGAAAGGGCTTTCTCTAAGCATTCTTTTGATGTATTGTTCGTCGAAATTGGTGTACTTTTAGAGAAATTGTTTGCATCTGTAATTGTTGAGGTTTTATATATAATAATAATACTTAACGAATTTAGTCCCAAATGATTCGCTACTTGCGGATATAACGGCAACACAATTATCTAGTCATACACCTCAACACTACTTTCAGAAGCGATCACTTACAGGTCAAGATGACTGACGAGAGATAACGATCAGTAAAACATGAGTTGACCTGTATTGACGAGGAGTCTAGAGAGTTATTGATGAGAATGGAAGAGGTAGAGAAGAGCACGAGATAGAAGTCCGTTGCCAGTTAGGTCGAAGCCACTAGGTACGAGAAGAGCACCGAGTAAGTTAGAGAGCAGGTGAACGGTAATTCACGCATAAGGACGCGAAGCCTGACCTCGGCTGAGTCACTAGCGCACTCAATTTCCAAACACGTACCTCATTGAGTAGATAATGCAGTTAATCACTCGATCGAAGGAGGTGGCAGTTGTTGTATCGTGGTTCTTATTGTTTTTGTTCTGTCCGTCGGTCCTTGCACTGGTGTTTTATATCACTCACCAATGTGCAATTTTTCCTTTTCGCGTCTATCCTTCTCCGGCTGATATCATTTTGACCATTGGTTTTTCCGCGAGTTTTACCCGTGGAAGATCAATTGAATTGATTTCTGGCCCGGGGAACAATCAGTCGTCAGTGTTCTTTCAGACCGCTGTTTGAATCATTGCTCGGTAACAAATGCGGCTGCCATGACTTTTCTCCGATATTGCTGAGAGAGCAGGCGGAAGAGAGAGATTCGCCGCTGTCCTTCCCGAATGTCCACTACACGTACAGGCGATATGATGATGCAAGAATGTCGTTGACGCTCTAGAGTAGTTATGGGATGAAAACAATAGCCATTTATCAATTAAGAGGATGCAATATTTCAATTATGAAAGGGAGAGAGAAATGCGAATTTTAGACGTTAATTATGATTTAGCGATGAAGGAATATTCACATGTAATTCTATTTAACTTAATCGCTAGTGAATAGTTTGAAGACAGTAATCAAACAACTAATTTGAAGAGAAAATAGAAAAGATAATTCCCAATATACCTAACATAGACCAAAAGACCTAACATCTTCTGTCGCAAACAAGGTCATTTTCCAGCTTTCATTATCTATGGTGTCTAGACGTCTACATATACAGATCAAAGTGCTGTTTTGCACTGTTGTCAGAAGGACAGTCCTTGCTAGTTTGCCGAAAAGTCGAAAAGCGCTCGTCCCAAAGACCACCGTTCACAGGTGGAAGACTATTTTCTTCTCCCTTTCCAGAAAAGTTGGATCCGGTCGGAAAAGAAAGGCAAGTTTTCGGGAAATTAAAAACACTATTCAAAGCTGATGACTTGATCAACGTTATCACAGACTAGAGCCTGCCCACATTTTTTAATCGAGCGCACCACTGGTTGATAGCTACCGAAAGTTTTCACTTTGTAAGCACTTTTACAATGCAAGTGGTGATTTTCGGGAATAAAGTCTGCATCAACTTCTCTAAGAGTACTTGTAGAAATCCTTTTTAATACGTTCATGATTATTTTCATCTTCATCAAGTTCTATGACTCATTTTTGTACACATGTACTTATTTTTCCAAATCCATCAATTTCATGAATTTTTGTCTATACACTAGTTCACTCAATCACCTGTTGACATTGAAATGGGCGTGAATTTTGTCAAAAATATTTTGTCATCACATTTTCATTGTATGTGTTCTAATTTTTGCTTCAATTTTTTACTTGCAAATGAGGCATAAAGTTTAAAGTCAATTTCACTGTGGATTATTCATGCCTCTTGGCACGAAATTAAGGAAATTTTGTATTTTTCAAAAGAAAATTGTTTATCACTCTAAAACCCATTTCACAAGTGTAACAGTTGTACAGAGAAGCAAAAGTCACCTCGAACGCACAACTTCAATAATAGGAGTATTGATGCATTAGAACAGCGAAGATCATTTCACTGAAATTTCATCGCTTTCATCACATGCAAGAGACATTTCTAAACATTTACGTGATTTATTGCGTAACCGTTGGTTGTGATGGCCAATGCATTTGAAAATGAAGATGGTCGCCCAATTCATTAATCCAAAAACAATAAACACCAAAATCAAGACAATGTAATAGGAAAGTGATGCGCGAGCGCTTTCGTGGTCTCTTCATATGTGAAATGAAATGCAACAACAAGATAAAGCTGGGAACATAAAAGGTTCTGACGAACTGTTAATCACCACGGCTACAGCAGGGTGTAAACGAATTATTTTTGAACACAAAGCTCGCGACCAAGAATGAGCAGTGCTTCCAGAATACGCAAATTAGCATTTTGAATGGAAGAACTCAAAATCGAAAAATATTATGAAAGTGCATTTCCAACAAATGAATCACATTCGTGTCTACAAATAGATGAGATTGACCCTGCTGTTAACCTGGTGATTGACAGCTCCTTCGTACCTCTTTTGAGTTGTGTTGTTGCATTTTATTTCACTTGGTCGTTGCGCACGAATAGAGACCACGAAAGCGCTCGCACATTCATTTCTTATAACATTATTTTAATTTTGGTGTTCATTGTTTTGGATTAATGAATTGGGCGACTTTCATTTTCAAGAAGCCGCTGTTGTTTTATTTAGTCGTAATATGTCGCCTTACTTCATTCAGCTTTAGAAATGAGTATCAGATTAGAAATGGAATGCGAACATCTGTCTACTGATTACTCCAATCATTATTATGTCAATTAGTCAATGAAGTAAGGTTATATTGATTCGCGATGTATTTGTACTCCTCTTCACTCCTCTTCACTCCTCTTCAGCTGTGGACGGAAGCACCTTCGTGGTTACTCAGTTGGATAATTCTAGACCTGGAGTTAATGGTGTTGACACCGATCAGCGCTGCATGTTGGTTGTCGGTGAACGGCATATCCAGACATGTTGTGTGTCCACCGGAGAACCGCTGGAAACCTTGGAACTTCGATTACTTACATCAGTTCGACGTGATGGAAGCTCTCTTTTCCTTGGCTTTCGCTACGTCGATCAAAATCAAAGATCTCGCAGTTTTCACTTCTCACAATCTCAAGACTGTGAACGTTGCCACTCAGAATTAGCCCGCCACCTCTTGGATGATCCGCCATCATCAGCAGTCAATAGCGGAACCAATTCATCGAAAGGAGACGGGAATGCTATGCACTGCTTCCGCTGCCGTAACCGAGTCCCAGCTGAGCAAGTGGCACGCATTCTGGAGGTGGAGCCCAGTACAGGAGAGAGAGTTCTCGTACCGACGTGTCCTTTCTGTGGACTCCGAGCATTGGCAGAAGATAGTGATGATGAAAATTGTCGAAACATTCCTATTGCGAATGGACGCAGTCCAACTCCTAGGTGAGTCTGTTTCAAGATCTATTGGCTTTACTTCATCATTGGTACTTCCCTGATGAAGCGCGGCCCTTTACCAATTGAGCTATCCTACCACCTGGAGAATGTAGTAGAATAATTAGGCAATATTACAGTCATATTGACAGCTGACACTAGCTCAGCACTCAGCAACGTTATCGAATGATGTTGACGCAGACATTGCATTGGATAGTGTGGAAACCGTGGAGCCGAACTTGGGAGTCGAGTCGGAGTCCGATTCCTACGTCAAATTTCTTCTGATCCTGCATTTTTGTGCTAGTTGACTCTATTATAATACCGTAGTTTTGTAATGCTTATTTAATCCGTGACATCAGTAAATTGTCATCATTAACCTAGTATTACCATGTTAGTACCCACAGATATGTCCGAACATTGGCATATGGAAACAATTCCCGTTTTTGCCTTCAATTGAAGCGTTTCCAGAGGAGCTAGATGGAGAAGAGTGTCCACTTTTTTGTAACACAATGTTGTTTATGCTCATTGTAGTGTACAGGATCCCTAGGATAAGGCTTTAGGTTGCTGAACTAGACAATTGTAACTACTTTTCTGTTTGCAACTCTATTGCAACAGGCTGTGGTTTATAGATCTAGGTGATTCAACATGATAATCGAACAATGAGTTAACCCATCGAATTAAAGTTCCACAGTTAAATAATCTACTTCGAAGTTGACCGATTTCCGCTATAATTAAGTATAATGATCTTCACACATAGGAGTCACTATCCGGAGGCATGAAGCTCTATTTATATGCATAGATCTTTGTAGCATCTCGCTTGAGAAGGTCATTTTACGTTTGAAACTGTCAGCAGCTTGGTTTATATATCTTAAATTCATCAAATTATGAATAATGCTGCTCAAAATCAATGATGAATCATTGCTTTCAGGTTTCATGGGAATCAAGACGTTATGATTTAGCACATAGCAAAGTAACGTAATAGAGGTTGACTGCATCGTTTTACCACGCTAAATGATGATTTAACGTCACTACTACCCCTACTGGAGGCTTGGACGGTGCTGACTTAGTCAGACTTTAATCTGGAGCGTTGTGATATTTTATTCCGGATGCCCTTCCTGACGACTGCCAATAACACTTTCGGAGATCGACCTCAGGACCCAAAGATAGTCAGGCCAAGCACTTAACCACTGTGCCACGGAGACCACCACGTTTTACCACAATATATTTCAGAATATCATTAATTGAAAACTCGCGCTTTGAACAGTTAATCATTTTCACCAATTTTTCACTCAATTCCTCAATTTTTGTCATGTCAAGTCATCGCTGCAAACCTGAAAATGAGTTCACAATTGACATGATGCAACAAAAACGATATGTCAAATTAAACTATGGAGTACGGCCTTTTGAGTGCTATAATAGTTACAGAAAATGAACATCCTTTTAATAAAATATGTCAGCTGTTTTTGATAAACGATATCACCTAAAACCTTTTCGTTTCTTATAAAGAAAAATATGCGAGTAACCTAATAACTAGTTTTCATCAACAGGATGTCAGTCTCGGCGAAATTTTTGCGTCTTAATCCTCTGAGTCCTGGGGCTCCACTGGACCCGGAGAAAGGTTTTTTGCTTTACTTTTATGATAGATGATATATGAACGGTTGGTGCCCACGAAAAAGCATTCTTTTTTGTACTGATTCTTCATGCGTTATTTCAGTTAATTGGAATTACTAAAGGTATGCTAGATGACCAAATGGGTGCTTTAGATCTCATGTTTCTGAGGAATTAGAATTTTCTAAAAACTGTTCCATTTTTAATTGAAGAAGCTCAGGTTTCTGAGGATTGAACAACAAAATTTCCTTTGCAATGTCTATTGACCGTAGCTGTTCAGTGATCACTAACAGATTTAGAATAAATGCCAAATTAACTTTTATATGTTAAATTTTCGTATAATTAACCCTCTAACTGCGGTGGCATTTAGTGCACGTTAAGTGCTGTCTGAGTTAATTTTACCCACATCACATTTCGAGTTTAGCTACCTGCTATTTTATTTTCTATGTATTTCATAAGTGATCACTGATTAGTTAATCTTCTGCTTCATTTGAAATTTCATGCGCAAAAAAGGTTAAACCTCCACTTTAGAGTAAAATGAAAATTATTTGATTATGTGCAATGTTTTATCAAACGGTATGCAAGTAAGTACACAGAAGTATTTGCTTCATAGATGATCTGGTTAATATAATGCGTGTAATGATTTGATATCAATTTGTATTTGATGTTCAATGTCACCGATAACAAGGACTGACTTGGCATCTGCAGGGATGAATTATTTGATGAAGTTGTCGAAAGGACGAGTGACGGTCAACGAGAGATTTACAAAATGAATCTGACGTGGACTTCTGACAATCGACAACGAAGATTGCTTTCAAGAGGAAAGAGGTAGCAGATTGTTGCTACGAATAGTCGTGTATAGTCGGAATATAATCGATCTCGGCTTGCTTAATTCAATACGCTTCCATATAATCCAGTTTGAGCCTTTTTTCAGACGCATTTGTCGATTGAATCATTGTTGCCAGACCTGCGCAATTTTACGGTGCCCGCGCAATTGCGCAATAAATATGATTTCACGCCCCTTCCTGCGCAATTTTTTGCACCCCTCTCTGCGTTATAAACTTATTGAAATAGTTGTATATTCAATTCATGGTGACCGCGGTCAGTAAATGTGAGTAAATCGTCAGCAAATTTTTGTGTTTCTCAGTAAAATTTCAAAAGCTAGATTCTTTTCAAAGGAAAGCTTGTGTAATTTTTTTATGAATTCTTCAGTACTTCAAGTGAATTTCTTAATAATCATTGATAATGCATTTCTTTTAGAATCTAACTAATCCAAAGTTGTTATTGTTGCGCAGCGTCGGAATGCTAAAATTTCCATCCAGGATTTTCGACATTTAATTTTTACTGATGCATGTCATGATTTTTACTGATGCACGACACAAAATTTCCCAGTTTGTATTTTATGAATTCCAGCTTTCATGCATTCAGGGAAGAGAATCTTCCGAATTTATCAGGAATTCTGTATTTTTTGACGGCCATCTGGGTCATTTCTGACATTCGCCTGAAATGCAATAAAATAGAAAGGTGTAGGGGTTAAGATATGTGGACCCCTAAGATTGAATGACATCTTCATGAAGTAACGCATGGTCCCGTCTTAAGACAAGGCATCTTCATGATGCGTTGCATAAGACCCCAGTGATCAGAAGTCACTACAGTTGATATTATCAATAAGTCCCCTCTAGCCAATCCTGGGCCCCTCTGGTGATCAGTGGCCCCCTCTGATGATGCATGGGCCTTTTTGAAGATGTTGGACCTTTTTTGACTAGACTATGCATTATCTACGTTGTATGCCCGCTACGTAATTTATGCTTCCTTGTTACGTTTTTCGGCTCTTTAGTAGTTCCCCTCTCCTATACCGTACACACCATATAACCGATTGCCGTAAAATTTTATAGCAAATTACTCGACTATATTCTCTATATAATAAGTTTTTTAATTGGAACGGTAGTTTCAGAATAACAGAGGATTGGTTAACCGATGCCTTGACATGATGGGAAAAGCTGACTACTTACCACTTAAAGACGGTGTGCTTGCAAAAAGTCCATGACGATCGATTTATGTATGCATTCTAGGAGAATTATGTCTGGCTCGGGCTTGCTTAAAAATTACAGGCCGATTAGAGCTTGCTTGTAGAAATTCTGCATACCGGTGCATTATCATGAGCACATTATTTTATTGATATTGGTATTCGTTTTCGTCTTTGTTTTAATGCATCATTGGCAGCAATGGGAATTGATTTTATAAAAACAACATGTTCAATAGCATAGTGTAGGTACATGTATTCAAGAAGCAAACCGTACTTTGTGAAGTAAACAATTCCATTCGATCTGTTGTGTACGGAATATGGGTCTATTATTACTCGTATATTGTGAAATTCATACATGCCAAGAAATTTTGATTCACAAAACCCTCCCTCATGTGACATTTTGAGATAGCATAAGGATCAGAAAAGTTTTAGTTCCTACTTGATATAATTGCCGAGAAAATTTTTTATACATCCCAGGAGGTTTCGGATGCGGCGTTTTAAGCAGCTCAAATTCTACAAGTTATACGCTTTAAAAAACATGAAAAGTCTACTAGTTGTACTCCCAAAAGGCTGGAGGTTTCGCCTGCAAGACTTTGAAAACACGAAAAGTCAACTAGGTTTCGCATGCGGCGCTTTGAGCAGCTCAAATTCTACAAGTTATACTCCTAAAAGACCTGATTGTCTGGAGGTTTTGTCTTCGGGGCCTTGCCTCGGTATGGTTGAGCTCTAATTAATTATTATGTGGCCTCAGTGCATTAATAATCAATGTATTGTAGTTGCATCACTTGGCCTATAGCAACGTGCACGTATGGTAACAGAAAAAGTGACGTATGGGCCCCCTAAAAGAGATATTCCGGATTTTTTGTGATAACGCGTTCTCATCCATATATATAGCATATAATGGGCCCTGGTTGTCAGTAAGAAGTGACAGTAAATTTCGAACTCAGTGTTACGCGGTCACTATGTCAATCACTTGTTCGTATGAAAAACCGGAATATATTGTCCAAGTGATCTCTAAACAAAGTATTTTTCGCGAAAGACCATCTACTGTCAGAGGATATAGAGTCGCATCAAATTCCTTTTAACCCACAATTGATCTTCCTGTTGAAACTCATGGCGTTATGTGTGAAGTTAAATGTAAGGAAAATGATGCAGTGGCAGAAATAATAAAGAATAAAGACGTAGATAGATTGCGAGCTGAAATCTCATTGGAAGTCAAGACTAGTCGTGATCTTCAGAAGTTTTTGTCAAAGGTAGAGGAGCTCCCTACCGAGAAAAATGCCCAGGATAAAATGAGACAGCGAGCTGAAGAACACATGAAACAAGATTAAGACATTATATCGGAATCCTCCGTGGCAATGTGCTCGGTAGATACGGAACTTTACAAAGTTCATGTTCAAAAAGAAAAAATACCAATAATCGTGGACAGTGTGATGAAGTGAACACTAAGTGCAAGCATCGGAGACTAAAAGATCCTGATTTCTAAAATACAAAGAACTGAATGAAGTTATTCAGATGTGGATTATATCTTAGTTTAAAGTGTAGCCATTACCATCAGAGCAAACTAATGTAATCCTAGACATTAGATGGTAAAAAGTCTAAAGACTGGGCATTTGTTATGCCATTTTGCTGACTGAGCTAATGTGACTTCAAGTAATTGTTTATAATTTGCAGGACCAATATATGAAAGTTTTCATATCTTTATTGACCAATTAGATAAAATTGTTTGTGTAAATTTATCAGTGCAGTCTGACCCTGCTTTGTTCTGCTTTTATTGTTCACGTTTAAGTGCAAAATTTTTGCGATATGGGCTTTTCCCATTTTTACAACAGATATATATCGTTTTCAATGAAAGTATTCAGTCTGCTGTTTTTTTTTCAGAATATATTTCTTGCACTTATTTCTTTGCACTATATATAATAAAAGGCGTCGTCAGAGTGAAGCTACAAAAATATGCTAACTTAAGAAAGATTTGATTAAAAATCTATAGATAAACCCCTTGGCGCCGGGAACGTACGGCGCACGTCATCACTAACTACTCGGGGACGTGCAGCGCACGTTCTATTGATATATTTGATCATTTAATCAGATTGGTATATAATGTGTAACTTTTAATCTGCATAGGAATATTGAAGGATGTTTCCTTATGTTCTCAGAGCAGTGTATGGAGACTCTGTCCAGCAGTTAAACATTTTTTGACTTGCGTTTGACAGTCATCCATGTGACATTGGTTGAATTTTTGATATTTTGATGTTAGATTTTGTTCACATAGGTGCTTGCACTGACGTTTCGAAATCCGATACTGTAGTTGTTCATTTACTGAACAAAGGAAATCTTGATAATTTATGTAAATTGAATGTGGACAATTATTACAGTAGTGTACGACTGAGCGAATTCTTGAGCGCACGGAATACTGTAATGAGAATAACAACCCGAGAGAATGTGGGTGTTCCATCGGAATTGTGAAATGTAGCTCAGCAGACGATCTCAGCAAAATACATGCGGAAGGATGATATTCTCCTTGTTAAATTGCTTGTTTATTTTTATTTTGTTTAAAAATTATTCAATTGTTGATAGAATATGAAGATATATGCTGACACTGGAATTTGAACATCCAGAATGGCTTGATCAACTTAATTAGCATCAATCGAAACTCAAGAAGAATGAGGAGAAATAATTTGGTGCGAGCACTGGATTAACACAGTAATGCTTAACACTGACTCAAGTAAATTTATTGCTTAATAATACACATAATCATGCTGTTTGGTGGTAACAGAATCAAATAATGTATGCTTCGTGTGTACGCGTCGCTATCACGCAATCGCTTATCACATCAATGCATATCAAAGTGAAAGAAAAGTTAATGAAAGAAACTTACTTACTTTATCCTTTTAGCGTCTTCGTTTCCCCTATGACTAGAGGGTTTGACGTTTGATCAACCGTCTCCAATGGTTTCGATCCTGGGCGTCCTCTTCTGTCGCACCAATCCTCGTCAGATCATCTTTGACGTTTGCGAGCCAAGTCTTCTTCGGCCTTCCTCGAGGACGCGCTCCTTCCACCACGATGTCCAGTACACGACCAAGGGCTCCTTCTCCGTTTCTCCTCTTCACATGCCCGAACCACCTCAGTCTTTTCTCCGTGATCACTTCTTCCAACGGGCTAATGCCACACCGACATGCCACTTCACTGCTGGAGATGTTATCAGTCAGTGATATGCCGCACATGTAGCGTAGCATTCTCCTGTCGCATGCCCGTAATTGATGTTGCAGTCTTTCTGTCAGATTCCAGGACTCCGCACCGTAGAGCAACACAGATCTCACACAAGTGCTGTATACAGTGGCTCTGCACTTCAGCGGGATATGACAGTTGCGTAGAAGACTGGCAAGCTTTTTCCACTTCTTCCACGCTGATGCAACTCTTGCTTTAACAGCTCGCTCTGATCCGCCGTTGCATGCGAGGAAGTCGCCGAGGTAACAGAAATCGTACACTTCATCCATTTCTTGGTCAACACTCTCATCATAGTCTTCATGAGCGCTGCTTAGCACAGTTGGGGAGCGAGAGCATGTAGGACAGCGGAAATGTTAATGAAAAGTTAATGAAAGAAAACTCAACGAAAATGTTAGCATTCTCTTCCGATAATATTTATGTCAAAGTTACAAAAAAATTCTAATTTATTCCAGGTCCTGATCCTTTCTTATGACAATAATTCGTAAAATACGATGCTGCGTTTATATCGTACATGAATGAAATATAATGAAGCTTTAACATCACTACTCCCCATTCTTCGGACTTGGATGGTGCTGACATAGTCAGACTTATGGAGCGTTTGTAGTACTTTTAGTCCGGATGCCCTTCCTGTCGACTTTCAATGACACTTTCGGGGCTCGACTTCTGAACCAAAAGATCGCTAGGCCAAGCACTTAACCACTGTGCCACGGAGACCCTTCATGTTTGCATTATATCACTGCCTTCAAAAGGGTCGAGATGTTTACTATTTTGGCATTTCATTCTTGGATATAGTTCTCCTGCCCACTGCCATAACAAAATTTACAGAGGAATTATATCAAAATCGTCATCTTCGAAAAATTTTACATTCAAAAGCTTTATCTCTGGATTTCTAGATCAACTAGCTGCATTGTCATGTACAATACTGAAATCTGCATGACAATGACTACTTTATTTTGATTTATAAAAAATGTGGAGCTTCTTTGAAAGGCTGTTGATTGTGCTCAGGTAAAAGAAGTAAAAAGCAATTTGAGAGCTGTGGATATCTGACTGACCAGAAAGTCTATGGAGAAGAAGGCTGCAAGTATTGCCACGGATGATATTGGCAATTGTCAAAAAAATTAGTCAGTTTATGCCAAATTCGGCAAAGGTGAAAATTGCATTTAATGACTATAAACTAGCAGTCATCATATGCTATGATCTGTCCTTTTGCTGATTTTAGTTCTAGCATAACTGTCGAAAATCAATGAAAAATCCTCCATTGAAACTTAATTTAAGGGCCATAACACATGATTTTGTTGTTAAGCAAACTGTAAGAAAGTTTGTCTGTAGACTTTTCACTCTCTGATCAATGATCTTGACGTGACAACACTTCGATTTTACAATGCTCTGAATAACGAGACGTGGTATCTGTCGGAGCTTCGTTGCTTTCAGAATTATTGAACTATGAAGGCTATGAGAATGATGTGAAGCATGAAGATCGAAAACCTATGGAATTACTTCCCAAATGTCAGTCATTACTTTAATTATGAATGATCGATCATTTTTGCGAACCTTCCCGTATGTGTATGAGACAGCATCAAGTCACATAGATGCTTGATTTTTCCTCAATTGACCGTGTTCACTGTAGATGTGGGCGGGAATATGGAAAATGGAAACATCTAAGTCCGTGTAAGTGTGGGTCCCGAATCGAAGCCATAAACTAAAAGTGCAAATAGTAAAATACTTGCAAAAGCTGTACAGTGTACAGCTTCGTGTAGGATGCTAGATTGTTGTGGCCTTAACTTGATGACCGCACGTTTGTTCCTTGCTCTTCTGTAGGAAACGCTTAGTCGAGAATTTGAAGAAAGACGTCATTAGAAATTTTCAGGTTTTATGGATGAGTTGAATTTATCTTCATAATTTTATCAGTGATTAATTTCACATGTTGCATGCATTAATCCTACTACATAACTAATTTCAACCATCAAACCTATCCGTGAGTTTGCATTCATTTTATGTATTCTCTAAGTTACAGATCTACACATAGTAATAGCTCAGTCCGAAGTCACAGGTCTCTAAAAGAAGATTTCAATGGGAACCCAAAATCATTAGTTTTACCGGCGTCGCCCAGATTATCAGCTTCCGGTTGCTCAAGTCCATCGGCCCTCCGTTTGGTTTCCTGCGAATGGATCAAGTTTGACCACTCAGACTTCACGGACTTTGATCATCAAATCAAGTATCATTTTGCATTAAATGTCCTTCAATCCGACAAAGAGGAATGTCGCTTAATGATTAAGGTAAGTGGTGGTAATAAAAATTGCGGAACTCGAATAAGATGAATTATTATTAACTGCACAAATTTTCGGCCGAAGCCTTCATCAGGTGCGTGCATCATGAAAAGCTGACTGGCATATAACAATCCCCTCTCAATATACATGTAGTAAATTGGTTTATCGACATCTGAAGGACAAAAATGTGTGGTGCCTTCAATTTTCATATTGCTCCTTCCTACTAAGAGGCACGAAATGTTTCGCCAATGTATGATCGATTCTCACACTAGTAAAAATTTTTCAAACAGCGAGCGATGACATGAAAAAAATTCATGAATTTATTAAAATTGTTATTACGTAATTAGTACCAAATAATCAAATGTTGGAAGATGTGGTGGCTAATAGGATGGGGGGGGGGTTGTTGCACCATTGAAGAAAGTGCTTTTTGTACCAAAGTGCATAAGAAATAAAATGTCATTTAAGTTGAACGAGACCTATGAGTCCGATATTATGATGCCCCTTTTCAACTCACACTTCGCAGCGAAGGCAATTAGGCAGTAGGTAATTAGGTTGTGAAAGGGAAATTACATCGTGGTTAGTACAGTACTTCGTTTAAGAACGAGTACTCATCTGATATGTGGGACAACTAAAAGTGTACAAGTAGTGTTACAGAATTAGAAGGACTTCAAAAACTGCAAAGTTCTTTGTGGTGTCACAGCGTTAGGAGGGATGTGGAGGATGCATCAAATGATTTGAAAGCTACTATAGAATATGATCCTTTATTTTATGTCTTCCTCATCTACCCTTACTTTACACAGATAACCCACATTGCGATGATCATAAAATGTGTACCACCTAAATTTTGTCTTATTTAATGAAATTTAATGAAATTACACATACAAATTTGGCAGATAAATGAAAACAAAAGTCGAAATAAAATGTTCATCGTTGTTCATGGTACATTCTCTGGTGGTCACTAATATTTCGTAACCTCAACACAGTTCAATCACCTGCCGAATCCGGGAAGACATGCTTTTGATCAGGTGGTTAATTACTTCTTGATGTGAACTCACCCACTCTTGCCTTAGCAATGCTTCAAGTCGAAAAAGGACCAACTCCAGGAAGAAATGATCGCCTCACACCACGCTTCAGTATAGACTCCAGACATTTTCAATTGGATTGAGGTTTGGTGAGCAAGCGTGCCATTTCAAAGTTCCCATGCCGGCTTGAGCTTTGAATGCATCAGTCGCACAACTCCTGTGACAAGTGGCGCTGTCGTCCATGTAAATTCAATCGGAGGAAGGATCACCCACTTAGGAGGACAATGGACGAATGTTCCTTTGCAAAATATTCACATCTTTATCGGAATTCATGTTATCCCCTTGGATATTGAGTTCAGCTCGGCCATTCATCCATATCGCAGGCTAAGGCAGCAATCTTCCACCTCCTTGATTCACAGGCAATGTCAAATGATCAGAAATTGCGTCACCTGACTTAATCCAAACTCTCTAACAGCCGTCGTGACCTCTGAGATAGACAGAAGCTTCATCATTCCAAACAAGTCGATTCCATCGAGAATGCCAGTGGTAATGTTGCATCGGCGGTCAACTCGATCCCTGAGGGTCTCATACGGCTATTGAAATGCACACTTTTCATGCAATGTCTCACTGTCATGGCAAAAACCGTCGGCTGTCGAAGTTAACTCCTCAACTCGGCTGAAGACAAAGAAGGATCGTTTCTTGCCAAGCGAATAATCATCCGATCTGTTCGAAAACTTGTCTTTCTTTTCCGATCGGATCCAACTTTTCTGGAAAGGGAGAAGAAAATAGTTTTCCACCTCTTGACGGTGGTCTTTAGGACGCCTGGTTTTCGGCTAGCTGGTCGTTCGGACTTTCCTTCTGACAAAGGTGCAGAAACTTTGCCTTTCAAAATCTTTTTCTCAAGCTTTGAATCAGTCATCATGACATAAGATGAATTCAAAACCAAATGGAAATTTTGTTTGCAACTTACCTGGGTCAACACTTTGATCCGGCTATACAGACGTCTAGACACCATAGATAATGAAAGTCTGGAAATGACCTTGTTGTCGACAAAAGATGTAAACAACTTTTCAACAATCAACAAAAACATGAAATTATACAATGAATTTGGAACGTCATAAATTCTCTAAAAGTACACCGATTTCGACGAACAATACATCAAAGGAATGTTCAGAGAAAGCCCTTTCAACTTGCGTTTGATTCATTGTCATGCTCGCATGTTTTCACATTGAAAATTTGGGACATCTAAAAGTGGCGATTTTCACATTTTGACCTCTGTCCATCTTTAACAATGTCGGATGTAAATGTACAATGGCTCATTGAAAAGCTGAGAACGTGAGCTCTTTGATGATGTGTGGCTTATTTATGCAAAATGAGGTTGGAAGGCAAAAGAATCGATTGACGTTTGACACGATTGAGGTGGTCCGTTTTTTATGATCAACTCTATTGTACAGGTAAATTCATAGATATCGTTGTGGTAGAGCAGAGCGGAAGGCTTGGAAATTTTGGATTATGCAATTGGAATCCGACACGCATTTGAAATTAAAATTTAGTACTAAAATAGACGAGTAATTCGTCTTATAAAAGATGTTGCCTTTGAAATCGCAAATGCAGCTACCAATTTCCAATGGCGGTTAATTATCAGCAAACTGTTCGTATTATCTTCGAATAATCTATTATATTATAGAAATTCGCTAAACATACTTGAGTCTAACGCCATAAGCAATTTTTCATAGTCTACAGCAGATGGTACATCCGTTGCACACCTAGTTGCTACAAATTTGATTTGCCTCGTTCCTTAGCTTTTATTGGTGTAATAAAATGATAGCAATAAAGATGGGAATTTTATCTTCGCCCTTGATGTTTGAGTTGCTTTTCCAAAAATTCTACTTAGAAAAGCGCATTAGAGAACTATGAATTCATCAAAGCTTGAATACCTAAGTCAGCATATCAATTATGAAGTGTGTAATGACATAATCGTATCCTTTAGTTTAGATGGTTTTTGTCTATCTCAGAAAACAGTTGTACAATTGGTTGCTCTTTGCAATCGGAAACTGACTTTCAAGTCAAATTTGGTCTTATGAAATCATCACATTCTAAAAGAATTTGAATCTAGGATTCCCTATATTGAGTAATTTTGTCTAATGGGGGAAAGAACAATTAGTTGAAGTGATCAGATTGCTTTATACCAAACCGACAATCGAAGTGCGATGTGCCGCGGGCACCACAAAAGCGTTTAACATCGGCATCTGTGTACATAAGGGTCTGCACTATCTCCTCTGTTGTTCATATTATGTACACAGCCATGCGTGTCATTCAAAGACAGGCACCATGGACCCATCACCACGCAGACGACGTCATGCTTGCAGACGAAACTAAAAACAGTCTCCAATCGCAGTTGCAAGTATGGAAAGACTCTCTCTCGACCTTCGGAATGCAGCTTAATGTCTCAAAAACGAAAGATTTACCTATTGTTTCAAGAGAAGGAGGAACGATGCAGGTTGATAACAAAGATGTTCCACGATGCCAGAAATTTGTATATCTTGGCCAGTGGTCGGGCCGCCGCGTAAATTTACGCACTGCGTAAATTGGCGTAAATGTGTAAAAAATTTGAGCCCTGCGTAAAATTTTCATGTTCTTCTGCGTAAATTTTTAAGTACTACTGTCAATGTTTTATGTTCAGCTGAACATTTCTCAATAATCAAGATCAGATTCACGTTTAGTGAAAATCTAAGTCTGTTTATATTATACGGATATATTACGATCTATTCCGAGTATACTAGATCACTAAGCAAGATGCTAGAATCATATATTTACTATAATCTCATTTTTTCTTAAGTAGTGATGACTGAATCAAATGGCAAGACGTGATATCAGATATTCGCTGCATTTGATCATGTAAAAATGGAATGTTCGCGTACACGCGAGAATGATGATTATCTACATCTTTGTCAAAAAGTTAAATAATCCATGATACGTATACTTCTCGCGATACATACTTTTACACTCTAAAGTTTCACTGTGCATCTCAGTTTTGATTATATTTGTTCGTCATATTTTTAAGAAACCTTCATTACTTTCTGTGTCTGAGCGAATCATCTGAAATAGCTCCTAACATCAGCTAAAATTCTTCTTATTGTTACTATGTAGAATTGCCCAGTTTCAATTTCGAAAAACCACACAAGATGTTGCTAGATACTCTTTCTCGTGTAATGCAACGCCTTTTTTGACATTTGTTTTTGTTAATTTATGTCTTTGATAGTTTTTATCGCCGTATATAAGCCTGAATAGCGTCAATTTAATCATAGAGTCCTCTATTTTTCAACAACTACATTGTATTATATCACAATGAAAATTTTGGTTTTTTTTCATTCCTTTCTCATGAACAATACTAAGATATTTTAGAAGGATTTACACTTTTTAAAATAAAATAAAATTACAGTAGGGCCTACTCCTTCATTTTAGATAGTGACTTTAATTTGACCTACAATGAATTTTCTTTTCACGTAAGTGTATCAAGTCTTCAAAAACCTTAAACTGAAGATAAACCAGTACATTTTGAACGACGTGAAAATGTTAGTTATGTAGTTTGGTGTATTACGGGAAATATTACTGGCTGATCGCATATAGCTCTTTTGAAAGTACTACCATTAATCAAATTTTAACCACGAACTGCGTAAATTTCTTCCTCTAAGCTGGCCCGACCACTGATCTTGGCTCATGCGTGGAAGAGGACGATGGAATTACTGAAGAAGTCGGACACCGAACTACGGTAACATAGAGAAAATAGAAGGAAACAACGGGGGGGGTGCTATGTGACAGAAAAATATCCCCTCGTGTTATAGGAAGGATAAACAAATCAATCGTAAGGCCAGTGACCCTCTACGGATGTCAGTGCTGGCCCAAAACAAAAGAAGCGGAAAGAAAGTTCACCGTCATGGAAATGAAGATGCTCAGGTGGTCGCTGGGACTCACACGGCTCGATAGGAAAAAGAAAGAAGACATCCGTGCGATGATGGGAATTGCGCCCATCTCTTAGAAAATGATGGAAAGCCAACTTAGTTGGTATGGCCACGTTCTCAGATCGGAAAAAGAAAGCGTCATGGGAGCAGTAGCAATGCTGGAGGTGAACACCAGAAGACCAAAAGGCCGCCCGAAACAAAGGCTGATCGATACCCTCCACGGAGATTTGAAGAACACAAATTTACACCCGGACATGGTCGCAGATCGCGCAAAGTGGCGGACATGGAGCAGAAGAGCGGACCCCGCACCGACGGGAACACGCCGAGGCTGAAGAAGATTAATTCTGTCTAATGTTGTGTGTAGCTTCACTTCAGCTTTTGCTCATACTGCAAGAGCTGCTTAAAATTTCTTTTAGGTAAAGTTAATTTCAACAATTAATAGCGTCTTGAATAGATTTGTCAAAGCAGAGACCCTCATCGAAAAGAATGCTAGTATGGGAATCTTCCAGATGTCATACTTGTTTGAGGGAAGATGTGACACAGTGTGTGAAGCGAAAAAGCTATGTAATGCCTGGTGGTTGCACTAAATTGCTTCAGCCACCCGATTTTTTCCTGAACAAAACATTTAAGGACTACATGTAGTGTCCATGCACTCATCATAATCATGCACATGACTTGCTTGATGCATTTCATGATTTTATCAGTCAATGAGTATGCACTGACGATATAGCTGACTAGTGATGGAGTTAAATTTTTGTACATGGTTCTGCTTAGCATAGACTCAAATCCACAGTTCCGATTTCTATGTTATAATGCCAAAAATATAAAATGGACAAATCATTTGATGCAATGCTCTATATGAGGTGTTTCTAGTATAAAAATGAGGGGAAAATGAGAGAATTATTTTCAGGCACAAGTTAATTGGTTAAAGTGAGATGAAGATTTAAAGCTCAGTTTTTTTACAGGACTATATGCGACTTGAATGCATTTAAATGAACTAAATGTATGAACGCGATTGCTGATTGATTTGAATCCGACAGTAAGAAATACAGATCATATTAAAGTAGGAATTGATGATGAACACTGTGGTTCTTAGGGAAAGTCAATAACGTTAATCTGATTTCTAAAAGTAGTTTTGGTTGAATGATGAAGTGTTGCTACGTGGGATGATGACAGTTATGTTCATCATATGATGCATACAGACGATATTGTATAAAGTATTTCTGAAGTTGAATTGTGATTGTAGTATCTCTAATATGCCGCTTCATCAATGAATCTTTCACATCCTTTCGTTCATTTTCTATAGCTGACATTTGATTTACTCCATTGTATGTGTGTCCTTTGCTCTTTCACAGTGTCATGGTACGCCATACAACCGGGCCGACGTCTTTGAATGTGTTCTTCTGTTCACAAACCACAAATATTATTTCTTCAAATGGAAATTTCATGAAAGGTGAGGTGTAAAACGCTTGCATTAAAACATCGATTAAAAGTACAGGGTGTTAATGCAGGGGTGGATATCAAAAACAGGGATATCTTTGTAGCCCGTTATGTGTCCGATAATGCGATTTAATGTTCTAAAGTCAAAATCCCACCTACAAGATATTTTGCCACATAGCTTGTATCATCTATCGTATGCTGGACACGTCTTCCCATTTAATAAAATGACAGTCCTGCTCTATTTTGATAAATTGAGTTTGAATAAAATGATAAGAAATAACGCAGTATATTTGTCTTGAAACGGATGATAACAATGTGATCAATGACGATGTGCAAAAAGTGAGAGCCCTTTATTCATTTCCAAGCGCATATTTGCTAGTCAAAGTTGCTAATTACACACTGTAGTAAAGCTCTGTCTTTCACAATGCCCTTCGAAAATCAAGAATCTCGATTCTTCTTGATTTCTCAATTCATTAAATCTAAGAAACTGGCATACATGTGCATCGGTGATAGACAACGTTCTTCAGGTTGTCGGCGAACTAGAAGTCGCTCGGTTCGAGATCAGAGACCTCGTTGGTGAACGATGATCTTTGGATATCAAACGAGCTCCTCAAATTGAATCCAGCAATTAAATGATAGCTTTACTGTGATGAAGCGACATTGTCTTATCGAAAGCAAGCAGAAGATATGTCGACGTCGATCATTCACAAAAGAGGAAGAAAACTATCCTGTCTGATGCTTCCATGCAATCCTCGATTTTCTGAAATTGCCACCCCTTACTATTAGATGCTCTCCGTGTGAAGACTCAGGTGGACATTTGGAATTCGACAGTTTTGAGAATTCACATAACCTTTTAACCAGAAATGCATCTCATATGAGAAAGCATATAGGAAAGAAATTCCAAGTCCATATGCACTTTCTGAAGAACCTACTGACAAAGCGCCAAATGGTTGCAAATTGTTTTCAGACAGGCAGGAGAGAGCGAGTAGTTTAAGGTGGAAAGGACAGTTAATTATTTAGCACCATTATAAAAATGGACCTAATTGATAAGTGCATATGAGTATGGGTAGCACAAAGCAAAAGACCATGATTGAGCGTGCCGGAGCAAAACAATTAAATTCAGTGTTGAAACAAACGACGCAAAGTCTGAAATTATTTGTCACATGAGACTATAATTACATGCTTTAGGATAAATCATATTTAACATAGCAAATTCGCATTCTGACTTCAGTCGCAAATGCCTTTAGGCTTGATACGAGTGACAGATGATGTCAGCAATGGATATTCACTACCTGATGCTTAAATGAAATCTTCGATCTTCTTTCAGAACATTCCGCATAATAACACTTGCAGAAAGTGTCGTTGTACATCGATACATACCGAGCTGAATGTGACAAAGTATTTACAACTCTGTCCTGCAGAACGTCACAACCAGGCGTTGGTCAATCTGCATGAAGGGCCGCGATCAGGGATCGGAGTATTTATTTGAAATAAACTGCATGATTGTAGAAGAGATGACGTGATTATAGAATGCCATGTGCTTTTATTGCGTCATGATTAGTCATTGTATGTTCCTGTACAAAAATGTGTAGAAAGTCATAAACTTATCATAGTTTAATGAGATCACTTAACTATACTGTGTGAAACATGCAGGATTATGAAAAGATCATTCATTTTTCACTGCCGCGATACCCTTTACGTTTTCTTAAAAGTCGAAGAAAAAGCTTTTTTTCAACCAGATTGCAATAATGCCTTATCGGTCAGCAGGAGAACTGCCGACAAAGCAATTAAGGTCCGCAGCCCTAAGAACATTTACGTCAGACTAAACAGTCAACGGCAGCGGGGCAGGAGCCATGACGCACGAACCGACTTGAAGTTAATGATATGAGGGTGGCTCGTTGAAGTGTTGTGTCTCTCCTCAAGATCGGAACTCTAATCAAGAAATAGGAAGAATGCTCAGTTTAGAGGAAATTGGCGACGTCGCACGAAGAAAGCGTGCAATCCATGGACGCAGCAGGGCGAAGATCAGCCGCCGACGGAAGATCTTCGACTACCTGGGGTTCTCCTCCAATGATTTCATCGATCGAGAGAACTGGCGAGGAACTGTAAGGCGTTATTGTCTTACCCACTCAAATTGGAGCAATCGACTTTAAAAGGATTGATGATGAGCCCAATTTGGCATCAACCTTGTGTAGCGATCATTTGGCAATTTCCGCTTGATCCTTAACCTAATCCTCATTTCTTAATACTTTTGGCGCCACTTTTGTGGTTATCGACTTGTTATATAGTTGATCGACAGTCACATCGGCATCAACGTGAACATACAAATATTAATGCAATGTGCAATCATGTGCATTATGATGATGTCGACCATTATCCTAGTCAGTGGTGACGAGTTATGACACTTTCTTTATGAAGGTCATGTTGACTTGGTCATGAAATGTTGAATGTGAACACAATCGTGAAGGCTCTGATTGATAACAGTTCTGATTTCACATAATTATGCATGTATGTAAATTTCAATGAATATTTTCTACGATTTCTGCTTTCCTCTAGAATACTGAACGTTTTAACCTTCCAGTCAAACAGTTGCCAAGTGTCTAACTCTTCAAGACAAAATTGACCTGAAGAATTTGGTTCGCGTACGTTCTGGACCGTGTTTCCAATGGTTAATGCTGGATTTTAAAAATTCGAAGCGCTGTTTGGTATTTCCTGGTGATCCCAAAGCCAGTGAATTGTTTCTTCACCAATTGTCAGGTATGTTGAGAATTATTCACAAAAATTTTTTTTTATAGCGTAGATCGAAGGGCAACTTTTTGGTTCTTATTGTACTTTTTAAATTCTAGCGTCGTATTTGTATAAATCACGCAAATTATGTCAAAGTTCAGTCTCTTGCCTTCCAACTACTTGGGTGTACATTAACACGCTAAGCGCCATTCGAAAACTGTGATCGTGATTGCAAGGCACATTTTTCTAAATTTCTAATTTTAACAAGAAGGCATGTGAGTATGATAATGAAGCAAGCCTTAGGAGGTTGATTGAGTTACTCTGCATTCTACACCCCTTTCTATCTCTTTAAGTCCTTGTTTTTCTTTTCATTATTTCTGCTTTTAGTCTTCCATTATTCACCTATGAGTTTCACAAATCTTGTCTTTGATTGCTTAGTTATTCTGCTTCCATACCATCGTCATATGAATTTATTGGATTTTGCACTTCTTTACCTTTGACCTTCTGCCGACGGACACCTAGACTGGTTCTCTCCCCCTCATACTTATATTTAGCAAGACAAATTTCGTATTGAATAAAATCGATTTGAAATGAGAAAAATTGATGAATGTCATTTGTCAATATATGGTTTTGAATTTTTGAACTTAATTCATATGGCAATGAATATGAAAAGGCAAATTTTTAAATTCACCGTCTGACTTCCGATGCTATCGAACTTTCAGGATGAGAACAGTCGTGAATTTTAAAAAATCAGAATCGGGACAATGAGTTTTATTTGTTCAGTACATCATTATTTTCAAAAATTTAAATATGAAAGGAATATCTGCTTGACTTTCCATTATGTAATTCGTTTGATCAACTCTCGAGAATGTCAAAAGAAATCGACAGGACGGATAGACTGTCAGGTGCTGCAGCTGCTCAGGGAAGTTTGACGACATTGTCTTCACCCCCGATGGCTTTATTTGATGTGTTTAGTAATGATTTTTGGATGAAAATTAAGAACACAGACACTTTTGGTTTTAAGGTAGCAACTATCAGAGGCGCATTTTCCTTCTGTTGTGTATTCTAGCACTAAATATACTTTTGACGACATTTAATAAATCAATTGCTCATTTATCTACTTTTTTATCCAATCTGATCAAATAAGGACAGTGCCTGCTATTTTCGTCATTAACGTGCATTTTACTTACTTTTAGTATGGTTTAAAGCTTGCACTCTTCCCATTTTTGACTCAAGAGGTTGGGTTAGGGCTGCTGCATGATCAACCGAATGTGATCATGACAAGTGCTACGGATCCAATTCGCTAGAGATCTGGCGATTGATATAATTACTGCTAAACCTGGAACTGACTGATTTTTGAAATCTTGAACTAATTTTCTGACTGAGTCTGAGCCGGCCTGCAGCCACTGAGTCAGAGTTCGAGTCCGATTTGCAACTACTGATTTTTAAGCAGAATTATAGACGGTCCCGTACATGGACAGACTGATGAGCATGTATCTTGCAAAGTCCACATTAGACGGACTAATCAAACTGCCTTCCGTCAGTAGCTCTTGGGTATATTACACTTGATATCTGCTATGACAATGGATTTCACTGCATTTCCTAAAAGTAAACCCTTTCGTGAGGAAGCAAAACTGCAACAGTATATCTAGTCAATAGGAAAGATTGTTCCAGCTTACCATCTTTTGTAATAAGGTTGACTTTCGTAGACTTTTGTAATAATGTCCCCAAAAGTCAAAGAATATTTATTCAACGACACTCGAAGTTTCCTTCTAACTTTTTAGCCAGACAACCGATTTACTTCATTTTTGAGGTACGGGATATATCAAGATTAGAGGAATCTTTCGTCTCAATTAATCGCGTTCATGGCTTGAAAAACAATGAATAAGGAGTCTGAGTTTAAATGCGGAATATGGCTTATTGGCTGCAAGTCTATGCATCAGAGCTTGCCATGCAGCTACTGGATTTTCCTACTTAACTGTTCACGAATCCATTCATTGTATCGATGACGTTTGTCGCTTGATGCAAGTCACATGTCCCTCTAGAATCTGCATTGTGCTACAATATAGTATGTTGTTGAGACGCGTAACCTGGCAATTGATAAATTAATCAAATCTCAGCTGATGTAATAGTCCGGCAGTCGGAACGAGTTTCCTCAGAGAAAGAGGCCGAAAATGAGACTATCACAGAATGATTGCATCTTAAGCCTACTACGATCTTGCACGTCTGTTGAGTTCTAGTTAGTTCCTCTTCCAGTCAGACAAGATCATAGAAAGGCGCACGTTAATCCAATGGGACTCAGATCGTGGTTTTTAACATGAATGATCTTTTCTGTGTTTTCTCTTAACAGCTAAAAAGCACTAAGTCTGGAGCCATAGCTTTTGACATGCAATGTCTTCGAGTCATTTTTTATCATGTTCGTGAACATTTATCTATGAAGCTTAACATATTCAGATTTAGCAAGCATCCTACTGTCGGCAAACACTAGCACGGCACTTTATCCATATTGAATCACATTCTCGCATACATTGCCGATCAGAAGCATGATAGTACACATGACCTGAAGGCATGTCATGCCAAGAATTTTGGCTTTAGATTCAGTACTTTTCAGTTGATAAGAGAAAAGACAGAAAAATACATTGTTACCAAAAGCTACAATCTGTGTCCCATTGGATCAACATGTGCTTTTCTTTGATCCGGTATGACAGGAAGAGGAGCTAACTAGAACTCGGCAGACGTACAGGCTCGTGATATGCCTAGGACGTGATCATTCTGTGAGTCATTTTCGGCCTCTTTCCCTGCAGAAACTCGTTAGCGTGGTTGGAGGACAGGCTTGCACGTCCTCTAGCTCCAACGTCGGTGGCTCGAACCCTGCCATGACTGATGAGGCCCAACAGGTCTTGTGGTGGTTGCTTCTGCTGAGCTTTGATAAAAATATTGCTCTAGTTATCACCCTGATGCGCCGTGTCACCGATGCGAACGCCATCGAAAACGAGACACACAATCACATGTTAGTTTATCAGTGGTAAATGTTAACAGATTCATTTTTGCCATACAATCAGCCCTCGAAAAAATCTGCATTACAAATTTTGACGTACATAGAGCTGTATATTTACATAAAAATGCATGTTATCAAGTTTTGATTTTACATTTTAGAGTCGCTGGACCTCCCAGTGGTACACTTTAATACAGAGGAGGATGAACGGAAGGATTTCTGTGTCCAGTCTCTAACTTCTCTGGATCATGACAGCGGAGAGCAAATAGCATCTCACCATCTTTACATGGATCACGCGGAGGAAGAGGAGACTCTCTCTGATACGGTCCGAATGTGGATTTGTCGTTGTCCTCGTACCAAGTACAACCCTGGACCCCAGCTGAGTAATCTATCCGTTTGGACAGGCAGAGAATCGAAGCGAGGTAAGCAAAATCGAAATGTATCAGAATTTTTTATCATAGACGTTATTAATAGGGGTGTACCGATTAATGATTGCCAATTAATCGGTGGAAGACGGCCGATTATTTTTTTAATTCGTCTGTAATCGATGTATTCGTTATACTTAATGCTCCATGCAAAGTCTTACGTAGAGTTGATAAATTGTAAGTGTCGACCAATTAATTTCTATCAGATTCTAGTAGCCTGCTAAAAGCTCGTAGTATTGGTGACAAATATACAGCAGAAAGTTTATTTTCTTAATGTAGTTACTTTAGCATTAAAGTGCAGTCGAAATCACATCGATAGCCAGCATCATTGAAATAAGAGACGCGGAAAAATTGTATACCAACGGATCCATTTTTCAACCAATGATGGCATGAAGAGACAGCCACCTCCACTCTTGTAATTATGTAGCAAAAGTCTGATTTGCCCGTAATTGCGTATTGCAGGACTCTACTTGGTAAATGATAATTCAATCCGTTCTTAACAAAAATGAGTACATGCCCGGTAGGCTAATGTTCGCACTGGAATTCGAACCCAGTTGCCCTAGTTGTATAGCGAGCAATCCCCCAAATGGCTATAATAAGTACTCGTCGGCTGCAAAGCAGATGATTGCATCTCTCAGTAAATCAGAGGCGAGATCTTGACATGGTCCAGGATTTCCAAGAATTTGGAGAAGTGTGTAGAAAGCACTGATCAGTGTATCTACTCAAGCGCGGCGAAAAAATGCCATTTGTGCATCATGATATGCGAAAATGGGCCCTTACTCCTTTTCACCTAAATTTGTGATTTGTATGAAAAAATATGAAGAATTTAGTCGTTCTCAATCATTGTAATGAGAAAAAAATCGTTTGAGTTTGTGATTAGTAGTTAGGCATACGGTGCAAGACTGCAGGTATAACTAAGTTCATCTAAAAAGTTGAAATCTTGTTTTTTTATCAATCGCCTATTTTTATAAAAATTGACAAATATCTCAAAGTCCACTAATCGACCTATTGTCGCTCTAACGTGTCAATAATCAACTGATTAATTGATGCACCACTAGTTATCAAAGTATTTTTCTACAGATTGGAGTCTGCTCGTTCTGACGAATGTGTATCTGATGCTCTTTGACGTGGAATATCTTGTGGGGATGGAAAAACCAAAAACAAAGCCAGTATACAAATGGAGTGTAACTGACGTTTCTGCTGTGGTAAGATATTTTCTATCAACCAATTGCTCGGATTATTGCCATGTCAATATTTCGCTTGTAAAGCGTACTAAATTGCTTTCCATGAATTTTAAATACAACTTTCAGTATGTATTTTGAAAAGAATGGTAATCAATAACTTCTTGACTTTCACAATGTTTTAAGTAATTTTTATCAAGCATTTGACTGGTTAATCGCTGGTAGATAAATTTATATAATTGTTTATCTCGGATCGTTTCATTGTTCCTAAAAAGGAGTTAAAAAGGATTCGAAGTCTCACTTCAGTTTGAAATTACCTAAATAATATATTAGTAATATCCTACGCAAAGATAATATGTACACAGGAAAGCTTTATTCTAAAATTGGATATGTTTATCAGCGAATTTTACGAAAGTAAACTGATAACGCAAACATGCTTGAGTATATATGTATATTTATTTATTATATAATGTTATTTAATATAGAATTAACTGATGTATTATAAATATCATTTGATTAGGATAGCAAAGATGCTTCCCAACATAAATATTTCAATAAAGCTGCATGGACTTGTAGCAGCTATGTATATTACAACTTTTACCGATAGGCCAGACTTTCTGGGACGCTAGTCATGACGAGTGTTAAAAAATGGTCTGATTTAAAGCAAATTTTTTGAAAAAGAAATTTTGCTTTGATTTCTTCAAGCAACAGCATGTGAGATGTTTTTTACTTGAACAAGGCAAGAAATTTCGAATTCGACAACATGCCACCAGCTTTGGCAAGTGTCATTTGCTTTAGCTGTTAGATTATGTAGATGCGGTCACTAACTGTATATGTACATTCTCATGACATTTTGTACGAGAGATTAAGGCAATACACTATTAGTGCAAGTTGTCATTTTCTATGTGAGATATTGAGGGTTCTAGTATCTATCGAAAGCTGCATTATCGAAATTACAGAAAATTACTTTTTAAGCATTGTCTTTAAACCGAATGCCGACTGCTGGACCCCTCACAGAAGGATAGAATGATGATGGGGTTATTTCAAACTGAAGCAGAATGAGTTTGGGGATCCCTAAAACGGAAACAACGATGATGGACCCCTCACAGGAAGGCAGAATGATGACGGGGCCCCCTAAGACAGTAGTCCTGTAGTTAATCCATGTATTGCTAGTGAGGCGGTTTTTCGGATTATATTCATCTATTGTGTTCTTGAATTGAAGAAAATATAAAATGTATTGAAAAATCAAAAACTTTGCCTTTTGTCTATATATTTCGGAAACATGCTATAAGGAAACAAATGTAGGTCTACATAAATATGATTTTACTCGAGGTATTATGCATTTAGTATTTATGACGTATGGTTTGATGAAAAATTAATGCGTGCTTAATAAGTTTCGTATTTGGTAAGTCGATTGAATATGTTTAATCACAACTATTATTACGAATTTATTTTTCAGAAACAAGGACGAGACGGATTGACACTTGTTGTCAGATTCTATCAGCCGAAAGATGCAGAAGAAAAGAATTTAAAGTATAATGATTTACCGGTTGTGTTCGAGAATGATCTTGTTGTTCAGCACTTCTTCTCCCATTTCAAACACTCTTGGGAGCAATTTTATGGATTCCCATTGAAAATGAAGTGATAATGAAAATTGATTCATTTTACTGCTTCATCAGTATTCCTTTTCATTTGTGGTTTATTTTGTCTTTCCATTGAACAGAGACTTTCTATTGCATTTGGATGACATGATAGTTGTTGTTGGAATTTTTTCGACCACTCAGCTTTAAGTTTCTGTGATTTTACCACATCTCATTTTGCTCTCAAATCTGTAAATAAATACGTCGTCCTCAGACTGTGTGTACAAGTCGTCCTCAGACAAGGCATGTCGAAAATGAACTGATTTCTACTTGATGTATCGGCATTTTATACCGAGATATTTGTATATTGAGTCTTTTACAAGAGATAAAGATGTTGGTACCGTATATTATATTTTTTCTTGAGCTGTTGTCATGAGTCAGTTATCATGAAATATGTATTCAAATTTGTGTAAATATTCATTTTTTAAAGAAATTCATGTGGAATATCTCGCTTTTAAGTTTCTATGTTTAGAGGTTCAAGATTTCTGGTATCATTAAAAAGACATCATTGTAAAATAACCGCAGTGCTGCAACACCTGGTGTTGCATGTGTGCCCTCTTCATGAATTACCGAAAAAATAATATTGAATAAACATGTAGTTGAAATCAGGGTTGGAACAATTGCACCATCACTATCCAATTACAATTACAGTTGAACTTATACAATTACAATTGCTTTGAAATCAAAATCTTTAATTACAAATACTTTAAAATCAAATTCCTCAATTACATGCAATTACACGACTTTTTTCAATTACAATTACATGTGTGACTCTTCAAATACAATTACATCAAAAGTTCACTAGCTGACATACCACGCTCAATTACGCGTAAAATTGCACATGCCCTAAACATCTGTGGTTGGCTTTGCGTCTCATGTCTGTATGTATCAGAGGCCAAACAATGTGATGGGACCTAAATTTCATGCTCATTGCAGACAGAACACGTATAAGCGGTTCAACCATGGTTCAAGAGGCAACGCGGATAACCACATAGACGCGTAAACTATATAAGCGCTTGCCCACGAGAATACATTCCACATGTTGCCTCTCTTACTCTTGCTGCAGCGCATAGGCCTATACACGTACACGCGCAGAATTATAAACTGCCCTTAACCACGGATGTATAGGGTGTTCAGTAATTACGCATCACCTGGGTAAATCCAATTTAATCCAACACATTTGACGAAAATGTGTCTTTAATTTGTAAAATCCATATTTCTGAAACGATTTCAATAGTTTTTTTTAATCGAACCGTCAGGATCTCATCTATTATGGCATGGTTTTTAAAAAGTCACAAAGCCAAGACCTTCTTCACAAGTTGCCGTTTTTTGTTGAAAAGAGACCAAAAAGCATGTCCAAAGTTACAGTATTCTCACTTCAACACGGATTTTCGATCAGCTACATGTACATTCAAATACACCAACTTATATTTATATCATCTGAAAGAAGAAGATCAGCTCTTTAAGATAGTCTAATAGTAGTAAGCAAAACTCCACTTCTGGACCGCGCAAGATGGCGGCCATCGCTGCGTCCCCCCCCCCTCTGGCACGGCAGAGTGTCGTGGTCGGCCGCCGTGGTGCTTCGTGTCTGAGTCCCCCCCCCTCTGGAACGACAGAGGTTGTGGTCTGTCGTGGTGTGCCGGCCGGGTGGGTCCACGTTCACAACATGTTCGCTGACGTCCCCCCCCCCCCCCCTCTGCAACGACAGAGTGTGAGACTCGGGTGAGTTGGTCCGACCGCCTGGTTGACGTGGGCGACCGTCTAGGTTGACGTGGGCGACCGCCAGGATTAGTCTTGAGGCTATAGTGTGTGATGTTTTTGGTGCAATCTGCTGAATGTTGGGTTGTAAAATGGGTTGTTTCGAGTGGAAGGAGTGGTCGGATGAGAAAACGGAGGTCAGATTCGGTTCAGCGTGAAATTCTGCATCGGTAGGGTGAGTTTCAAGGCAATCGGTGAGAAAAAAATTTTCAACATTTTTCGAAAAACGACAGAGTTAGAATTTGGGACGTTTTGGTGTGTAGCGCCCAAACGAAGCATCGGATGAGAAAACGGAGGCCAGATTCGGAATCTACGTGAAATTTTGGGTTAGGAAGGATGTTTCCAGCGAAATCGGAGTGAAAAAATTTTCGGCTGACGTCCCCCCCCCTGGACGGCTTGCTTCCAGTGGATGGATTTTGTCGTGCGATAGCTCGTTTGAAAGCTAAGAGTGAGAAAAATTCAGTGAAAGAATCGGCTTGTTCCTATCTGTCTTCATTTAGATGTGAGACGCCATTTAAGATTTTGGGACATTGGCGAAAAACGACAGAGTTAGAATTTGGGACGTTTTGGGCTGTAGCTTCAAAACGAAGGCTCGGATGGGTAAACGGAGGCCAGATTTGGAATCAGCTTGATGTTATTGTCCAATGAGGATCATCATCCAATGAGTATCAAGCATTTCTGTATAAATAGCGAGCCTTCCACAGTGAGAATCATTCCATCGTTGAATCAAACGAGTGACGGACGCTCATTTTCTTCTCTAGTTCCCTGTTCTATTATCCAACTAAAATGGTAAGGTCGCTACTTCCCTCCCTCTCCTCCCTTGAACGCAAACTTAATACAATC
>CAJQUW010006329.1:0-78450 GCA_907163375.1 Prostheceraeus crozeri | reverse complement strand
TTCATGTCAAATACAAATTTGATTTTGTTTTTAGTCTTAGACATAATACAAATAGTAAAATGAATATGCATAATAACTATGGAACTGTTAGTCTCAGCGAATGCGCACTCAATGGCCATGCACGTTGTGTATAATATCACGCCAACAACACCTACTGTGGACATAACATCATTCTTAGAAGGCATGCGTTCCATTTTAGGGAATTTAGTGTCTGACTTACTAAGGAGCTATCAATTGCGCGGTCGTCTGATTGCACAAATTCGTTATGTCCGTTCTATCCTCAAGAAGAAAAAAAAAAACTTTTCTCGCACAGTTTACCTCATCATCCTCAAACTATATTTATGACTATGATGCTTGGTTTCAGGATCATCTAAATAGTCTGATAAATCATATTGAAGCCTTCACAAAAAAGGGTAGCAATTGAAAAAGATTATAGATGATGTACAAAATATAGAGTTCAATGTAATAACAAGTCCAATACTGTCAGGTGGACAATCATTTCCTCTACCAAAGAAGTTAAAAAAACCAAACACTCTAAAGCTGTCATTTAATGGTAATTCAAATGCAAATGATTGCTTCCTATATGCAGTTTTATCAATATTGCATTATAATGAAGTACCTTATTCAAGGAATGAAGTAAAATCATATAGTAAGTGGACATCTGAGCTAAATATGGAAGGCATTTCCACACCAGTATCAATCAAAGATATTCCAAAATTTGAGAAAAATAATGATATTAAAATTAACATTCACTTTTATGAAAATGGACTCAAAGGTGTTCGATACAATAGTAACTTTACTGGTAGGCAAACGGTTAATATTTTGCTAATTCTAAACAATGGAGCAGCACACTATTGTGGAATTCCAAAGCTGTCCAGATTGTATAGGAGAACTTTAAAAAGACATAAATACTTCTGCGAAAGATGCACTCAGTCATTCACATATAAAACAACACTAGAACGACACTTCCAGTTTTGCATTCGAGGAAAAGCACAAATACAAAAAATGCCGTCAGATCTAAAAGTACTAACAAGTAGCATGGAATATCAGCTAAGTCCTCCTTTAGTAATTTATGCAGATATAGAGTGCTACATTGATAATAAAATACATAAACTTGCGGTCATTGGAGCGTATCATGTCTGGGATAATGCCCTTCAATCGAAATTTGAAAACAAGTACTACCTCTTTGAGGGAGAAAATTGCATTATTAGTTTCTTGCACCACTTAGAAACTGTAGTCCAAGACTTATATGACAACCAATGTGCAACAACTAGGCAGCCAATGACACTGTGAGCGGATGAAAAAGCACGCCATGAGAATGCAGAATGTTGCAACAAATGTAAATCGAAATTCAGCGATGAAGTCATAAAAGTTCGTGATCATGATCATATCACCGGACGATATAGGCAAACATTATGTATGAAATGCAATCTCCGGTTAAGACTCAACAGACGGGAGCTCCCCATATTTTTCCACAATATTAAAAATTATGATAGTCACATCGTTTGCTATAAAGCGATTGGAAGAATGAAATCTTGGAAATTAGATGTTGTAGCAGCAACTGCTGAAAAATATATAACTTTATCCGCCAGTGTCCCTGTAAATGAATACAAATGGAAGACAGTATACTTTAAACTAAAATTCTTAGACTCATATCAATTTCTAAGTGCATCCTTGAGTGAATTAGCCAAGGGCTTGCAAACGTATGAGCATGTAGAGACATTAAGGGTAGAATTTCCACAATTAAGTGATAATGTTTTATATCAGAAGGGAGTGTTTCCATATTCATAATTCAAAAACTTAAACACCTTGACGGAAGACTGTCTACCACCACAATTTGAATTCTATAATGATCTTACTCGTGAGCACTGTTCCGATAGTGAATATGAACACGGTAACAAGGCATGGATTGAATTTAATTGTAGCACATTTGGTGATTACATGCTGGCATATCTGAAGTTAGATGTTTTATTGTTGGCAGACATATTTGAAGTGTTTAGAGCATTGAGTCAACGTGAGAATGAAGTCGACCCTGTACACTTTGTCAGTCTCGCACATCTTAGCTTTACCTCAGCACTAAATTTCTCTTCCAATGATCCCCCACAATACATACAAGATGAAAATATGTACAATCTATTTGAACGAGGAATTAGAGGGGTATGACTTTCACCAACATTCACCGAGCGCGTGCACTCATTGAAGAATTAGGAAATAATACACATGAAAGTCGACATTTGACCTACCTAGATGTTAATAACCTTTGCGGTTCTTCACTCAGTAGGAATCTACCCCACTCAAATTTCAAATGGTTGAATGAAAGTGAGTTAGATAATTTTTTAAATGAAAAAAATGTTCAAAATACAGATGATGATGGTGAAATCGGCTAAATTGTTGATTTAGACTTAGAGTATCCTGCAGCCATTCATGATGACACTGCCGATTTCCCATTAGCTCCAGAAATGCAGATGATTGAAAAGAGAATGTTTTCACACTATATGAAAAATCTATATGAAAAAGTAAGACCAAATACACATTTTTCTTCTATCAAGAAACTTCTGCTCCATCAATTTGGTAGGGAAAATTATGTAGTCCACTACTCAATTTTAAAATTTTACTTGACCATGGGCATGGGAATCAAGAAGATTCATAGTGGCATAAAATTCACGCAAAAGCCTTGGTTGAAAACATACATTGATGTGAACTCTCAAAAGAGGGTTCAATCAAGCACTGACTTCGAAAAGTCATTCTACAAATTGAAAAATAATTCTATATATGGTAAAACAATGGAAAATGTAAGGAGAAGAAAACATTTAAGCTAGTCGACAATGAGAAACAACTACTGAAATTTTCAAATCATCCTCTCTATTTTCAACATAAAATATTTGATGAAGATCTGGTTGGTATGGAAATGTACAAACCTTCAATAGTTTTAAATAAATTAATATATGTTGGTCAAGCAGTACTTGACTATAGTAAGTTGGGAATGTATCAATTATATTACAATGACCTAAAAGGATGTCCACTGATAAATAGAACGCGGCTTTGTGGAGGTGATACCGACAGTTTCTTCCTATGTTCATACACATCGCCATCTGTCCGTCTGGAAGATATACTTCTATACTTCGGTGAAAAGTTTGACTCTTCAAACTATGACAGTCATCACCGACTATACTCAACTACAAACAAAGCTAGATTAGGTTGTTTTAAGGATGAGTGTGCTGGAAAGTTGCTTGAGGAAATGATCCTACTAAAACCGAAAATGTATTCAATGAAATATCTAGACTCTACGAATCATAGCATCAAACGTGCAAAAGGAATTCAGAGAGCAGCAGTTAAAAAATTGAAACATTATTACTATAGGAGTGTCTATTATAGTGAGAATGATACAACTGAAGATATGACAATTATAAATTCAAAAAATCACATAGTTAGCACAAAATCATTTAGGAAGCGAGATCTTTCACTTTGGGAGGATAAGCGCTATTGGCTGGATAAAAATTTATCATTGTCATATGGATACTACAGTCTAAGTCTTCCCCCACCTTCAAAGAGAAGGAGATGCCTTCCTGTCACAGGTGATGTAGAATAAGTCTAAATAAATGCAATACAATATTCCACTTGTAATAGATCTTGCGACTGCTACATCTTCCGACATGTAGCAACACTTACTAATGCATAAGTAGTCTTACTAAATTGAAATTTCTACATCTTTCCGATATGTAGAAATGATTACTAATAAATAGGTAGTCCTAATGTGAATGGATATGTAAAGACTTTGTACTCAACATCATTCCGATATGTTGAGCTAATGAAATAACAAACTTTGGGCAAACATTAAACCTAAATTTGAATCATAGCTTTCGGAACATGCCTCATTACATTAGAACATGGAAACTTAGTGACGTTCAAAACGTTCACATGACTAATTCTAAAAGAATACCATTTCGTCATTCAATAGCAAATAGTGTTCGAAAACATCGTGGCGTTTGCATTAGTATTGACTCATTGCCTTCACTGAAAGACTTTGCTGATCTCATTGGCAACCATTAGACTCGGATCAAGATTTCTCTCGATGACAAGGTATGGATAAAGTGTGATTCATCAGTCAAACTATACGTCTGTTCACCAAAACTGGAAGATGTTGAATATCGATTTTTACGCTTCAGTGACGTCACATGGGAAACCTTTACAAGGGAGATATTACCACAGATAACGTCATTCATTAAAGATGGAGGACATCAAACGGTTGGAAGTTGTAAATCGGATGTTAACCACAAAAGCAAAGTCAAAACTCAATCTACAAGAGATCGAGAGGAATATACCCAACCGAAAACAATGGTTACTGATAAAACGCAAATTGAAACCGACCACGAGCTTGCATCTTGGAAGACCCTCAATGTTAACATGGAGGATTCAGAGGAAGGATAAATCTCTCACTATCCTATTCTTTCCAAATGGAACAATCCAATGTGTTGGAAGGGTCATGGAGGGTGATTTCTCATATCTACACTTAACTTTGGAACATTTACTTGGTGATTCATTATCTGATTGGAAAGTGAAGACAATGACCATGTTATGTGAATTGCACTATCACTATGACTTCCGTAAAGTTACATCATCACATAATCTAACTTATGAAGTGGAGTTATTTCCAGCAGCTCAATTGACTAACTGGCATCCATATCATGTTCATGTGTTCCATAATGGAAAGATTGTGATAACCGGCATTAAAGACTTAAGTGATGTGCCTCCCATCATATGTGATTTGAAAAAATGTTTCATGAAAACCAAATTGTAGATTTTGTATATATGTGAATAGATAATGAAATATGAACAGGTTTTTGTTTTCCTTATAAACCCTTGTTTTGGAAAAAAAGAGAGCAAGTTAATGATACAACATAACACTTTATTTCAAAACTGTTTCGACATATTTAGTACGAATTACATCATTTTTATCACAGTCTTTTGAAAATAGTTCTAAAGCACTTTTACAGTTATTTTTCAATGGTCTCTCGTTGACAAAATAGAGTACATAGCCACCACACATTAGAGATGTATTACTTTGAAGTGGGAACGATGTCACTTTCCTAACAGTCCAGGAGAACCTGTTCATCCATAATGCGATATCATGTAAACGAGGTTGATTAAGAGAGTCAAAATATTCGGCCACTTTATAACGATTGATGCATACAGCAATCCAATGTTTTCCGGGAAGATTGTTGGTATCCGTATTGATGATAAGCGAACAGGGATAGAAAGGAATTGAATCAGGTATATTATCTCTAGAAAAGACATTGGGAAGTATTGTCTTGGAGTAGGGATGAGCTTTCCTCATTTTCCTCAAGATTTCGATGTTGCTCAGGTTACTCATCTCTGATAGCTGACAGTCACATCTCTCATTCTTGTTATCTCAACTTTGTTATCATAGATAGCAGAAATGAGACAAGTAATTGTTATCTTCGAAAGTGACTCAAAGGATACCTCCAGTCGTAGATTTCCAGGCTTTGTAACTCATACGCTTTCACCACCTAGATCTGCATCTGCTGTGAGGTTGTACGTAATGAAGAAGTAGCCATTCTTGTACATATCCATTGTAATTCCATTTGAATCATTTGTATTAAACATTTTGAGGGCGGTGAAAGTAGAACCATATTCACGTGCGAATTTACCGTCTTTGAAATTAGGCTCATATGCTTTGCAGGATACAAATTTCCCATCCTGGTAGAGTGCTAGTTTGCTAACATTAAAGTGTTGGAAATTGAATGGATTCTTTTCAAAGGCACCAATGAATGCTCATTTTCCGAAAATGTGATATACACCGCCTTTGGCATTGCAGTGGGAAAAAGATTTGGGTAGGCATGTGAGGATGATCCCGCACCAATTGTGAAGTTTGTCAACACACTGTGATTAACTGGATGTATTGCATTGTTTTTCCTCAATCCTGTCACATGCTCGTTGATCACTGACGAATTCATTGTTACTCGCCTTACATTGAGCACGGCATTACTTATGTTGACTTGATAGTTTGTAGCTCCAAAAGCCATTAACGCGAACTCAGGATTTGCACGAATAAATTTTATTTGCATTTTAACCTGTGATAGCAGATATCTAGATTGACGAAGGAAATCAAGATAGACAGGTCCTTTCAAGTATAATTCCTTTGAATCCGCTATTAAATCCATTCGTCTTTTTAACCCTGTATTTGAGACATCATCAAATTTCCCTTGCTGATCATCATACCACCCAGAAACTTGCAAAATCAATGGATTGACAGTCAATATAATCTTGAGGATTGGCAGGTATATCAAACTGTATAGGCTGTTGGTTACCATCGATATTTGTTGTGGGGACTATGTCTACAATTGTTGAGGAGATGATGTCTGTCTGATGAGGGGAGAATCGAAGAAACACAAAGCCGAATTGATACTCTGCATCGTATTAGCTCTACAAATATGTTGTCTTCCTTCGTTTTGACTTGTTTCTAGTCGCTGTGGAATTTCGTTTGCGCTTTCTTGTTTTCACTCGACGTCTAGATTTAGAACGTGATGCTCTAGTCGACTTTTTACTTTTCCTGCGTCTTTGCTTAGTAACTCGACCGGATCCAACTTGTCTTGACTTCCTACGCTTCTTCCGAACTGTACGTCTCGTCTTTGTTAAATCATCTAATGCGCCTATGGCAGATTGCTGCGCGCGCATTTTCATAGATTCACCGATATCCTCACCTTGAAGCGCATCAGCTACAACATTTGCACCAAAATCTAAAGCCCTGCTTCCAACACGCTTCATGATTGGTACGCCATACTTTTTGAGTGTTGGAAGAACCATACGTCTTAGTGCACCAAATATGCCTCCTCCAAATTGTCGTCTACCTCCAACAAACACGGGATAACCGCTCTGATATGATGGTCTACTGTAAATGCCTGTCATTATGATTATTGAATAACTATGGAAGTCACAATAGCGTAAAGCCTTATTCTCGTGACCTAATATGTAGGGTCAAAACAGTAACACCACCACAGAACGGTACTACTTCACCTGTGTCATCATGAATTGATATGTCAATTCTATTGATGACATTTCTGCTCATTGGTACATACATCGTGTTAATAAATTCTCGATTGATTAGTTGCTTCCTTACGGATGAGAGAGGAAACGTGCGCAGAAGTGGGGCCTCAATGTCGCCAACCCTTGTATATTCAATAATGTTACAATAGACGTATAAGTTACTTATATCACGCTCTAGTGATGGGGCTGTATCGCCTATTGATGTGCCTTCATAAATAGCTGATTTTGAGAATCCCAATGTGGTCGTTAACACGCTATCCAGCTTGATAAGAGAGTTCTTCCCTACCTTTAGAATCACGCGTTTCTTATGTGGATCATAAGAAAAGTGATATTCATCTGTATCAAGGTAATCTACACCAAACTCATTTAACTTTGTACACAATTCAGATGGCGTTTTCAAGCTTTCAATGTTCAAAGTAACTCTTTTTACAAGTTCACTGGAAGTAGACAAATCATCACCCAATATGTCTCCGCTGTATACGTGGATATCCCATGAAGCATTTGTTGATCCTTTGAGTTTAGAAGAGGACAATTGAACCTTGAATGTATCATTTAATTCTGTCAACCAAGGTGCGCTTTCAAGGCCCCTAAACATCCCAATCATTTCAGATCCGAATTCAATAACAGCGGAATCAGACTTTTCCAATGGTGTCTTTTTAGTAAAAACAATAAATTCTGCCTCCGTTTCAACAGTAAATAAAGTTACTTTCTCTTTCTTATATTCACAAGTCATTAACGTTTCTGGCACTGATCCTTGGAACTTTCTTGCAAAGTCTTCAACACTTCTAATGACCTCAAATTTATTTTTTGCTCGGATGCTCCTTTTTTTGTAATGCATACAATGGCACAATTTTACATTGAAAATCAGTGACTTTCCTCTCCGAGTTCCACCCACGTCCATTGTACCAATACCTTGATGAGAAAGTTGCTCTGGAATACCCAAAAGTATGACTCAAATCCTTACCTAGTACAAGAAGAACATGTTTCCCTTCCTTCATCAATTTTGTTGACCCCTTTATGACTGGTTTGTAGAATTTATTCAAAGTCAGCTTGAAGAGATCATTTATTCGTTCAAACATTCTACCGATTTCCTTTTCTGTATCTTGCAAGATCATTGTGGGAACCTTAGAATCAAAAGTTGACGTTGCAAATGCCCTTTGAATTTTAATCATGTTTTGGACAGATGGTAAAGATGTTGAAAAAGGATGTAAAGTTAGATGATGAAAAGCCCATGTACCATGTAGACTATTTTGAAATATGCGAAAACAATCATCCTTCTCTCGTACTTCTTTATGTAATTCAAAATAATTGTTTTTTATCAAACTGATATCGTGGCAATAAGTAATTTCAGTTAGAGCAACTTCATGGGGTCCATGCAGAGCAATTGGATTAGCGAATTCAACAGAGTATAGAGATGGTTTGTTACTTGGGAATATCTTGGGGTTGCTATTGCTTGGAAGAATGATGTTGAAGTTAGTAGACATGTTAAACCCATATATGGAAGAAGTCACATGCTATATTAGCTTAAAAGTTACGAGTGTCTCCCACCTCCACATTTTGTAGATCCTGGTGCGTTATCCAGCTATTGAATGAATCAGGATATCCTTTCCATTTAACTAGATATTTCCTTTGATTGCCATGACCTTTCCTCCTAATTATTTTGTCAATCATATACACCTCTTCACTTCTGTCTACTACTTGCAATTCATAAGAGTAAAATTTTTCTTCAATTGGATTGCCATGGTAATCTATTAATTTATACATGGTGAGTCTAAATTTTGTATTTACTTCATCTACAAAAAACTCTTCTTCAATCCAATTAGGTAGATACCCCTTCTTAAATGTAGACTTAACCTTTGAAATCCGAACTCTATCACCAACATTAATTTTCTTTTCATTGGAAATGTTTTTCGCTTTCTTATCATACAATCGAAGCCATACATCCATCGCATTATCTGGGGTAACATCGACAGGTTTCATCTTAATGATTCGATGGTAGCTTTCATTGTAATTCTTAACAAATTTCCGCAGCTCACCTACCCAAACATGTGTATTTTTTGCAGTGAAATATTTTTGTCTTCAGTGTGCGATTGAACCTCTCAACCATGGCAGCTTTATAAGCACTTTTGACACTAAACAATTCCACATTATGACTTTTAAGGAGACTTCGAACATGAGAGTTTTCGAATTCCTTCCCTTGATCGGTCTGTATTCTTTGTGGAATACGCCCCTCATCGAAAATGCTCTGAAAAGCCGCTTCAACTTCTGGTCCTCGTTTAGATTTCAGCGCACGTGCCCAAGCATAGCGAGATAAAATATCTATTACGGTTAAGATGTATTTATAGCCATCATTGTACTGTGATATCTGTTGCATGTCAGCCAAGTCCGCTTGCCATTGACTATCTATATTGTTAACAAAATATTTTCTTGTTGAAACCGCTTTCTCGCATTTTTGTGAAGAGTGTAAGTCGGTTGACTCCTCAACCACTTCTTGACTTTCTCTATTCCCACACCTGCTGCACGAGCTAGAACCTCCGGACGACTGAAACTTGCGGGATGATTTAAGTCGTAATAAATCTTTCTGAGTTTCACTGCTGTACTCATCGTCTTTGTTCTGATTTGCACGCGTATTACTCGCACAGCAACTGCTAACACAATTGATATCAACCTCTATGCCCTCTTCTCCTTTGCCTTCGAGCGCAGATTTCAAACAACACCAAAATTTTTGTAACGACATGATATGAGAGAGGCAAGGCTTAATTCATATTTGCTTAATATTTACTATACTCCTTCGCAACACGCATTGAGCGCCTAGTAGCTCTTTTTGGTTGCAGATCATCGGGATCTGCAAGCTCTCGCTTGCCCGCCATCGTGGGTGTTTTACTCTTTGATCCATCTTGCAAGTGACCCTTGTCCAACTCATTCGCAGTCGGTCCTCCAATAATATTGTGAGGTACATTTTGATCAGATAAAATTTTCTGAAAATATGACCACCCTTGTGGTGCACCTAGTTTTCGCCTTACATCTCTGACAGCATATTGTAGAAGGTCATCTATGTGACTATTTCTAATAACATCACCAGTTGTTTCATCTATTATCTCCCCTCTCTCATTGAACTTCACATGTGGATCAATGAAGTCAAATAATCGCTCAGCGCGCACACGATATGGTCGAGGTGTTGACAAGGTTATAAATCGTCGCAACTTGTCACGAATCTGTCGCCTCTCGTCAATGTTTTCAGCTGCTAACTGCATTCGTCGATAGGGATCCTTAATCTTCTGAATTTCCATATCCTTTTGTGTTAGTTCCTTAAGTTGATTCGTAATAGGTTGATCTATATTTTTGACTTCCTGTGCACTTTGTAATGTACTTAATTGTACATACTCCTCTTGAGGAATGACTACCTTCTTTGAATACGACATGTTTGAAAATAATAAGGCAACTAAGTACATTGCTTAAAAATAACTGTGAACCGAGAAACTATCATTGGTTCAGCGGAATTAGGTATGATATTTGTTCGAAATCGAAGTCGTTCCGGACATTCCTGGGTTAGATCAATAAATAGATAGTCATGTGGTTTCTTTGTTGCATCTTCATATATTTTTGAAAGTACTTTAGGTTGTTGAGGTAATATCTTTCTACTGAGATGATGTATCTGACTGCTATCTCTTGGATTTTTAAATATTGCCAAATAATGTGTATTCAAACTTCTAGTTCTTTGCTCTTTCCCTCCATCGAAGATGTTATGGGTGATGTAGATAATAAAAGCTTCCCTATGATGTGCAGTTTGAATGAACATTTCAGTTACATCCTTTGAAGATTTGCTTTCACGTAATAGATCATCTAATACTAGTAAGTCACCTGCTTTGATATCCTCAGTTGATGGCAACCCTTGCTTCACCTCATAACCTTTCTGGCGAAGTGCAAAATGTAGTTGTGGTTGAAATATTCCATAATACCATTTGACTCTCTTAATTTCCTTGTTAAACATTTCATTTCTATATTGTATCAATTCAGTTACAAATGTAGTTTTACCGGACTGACTTGGTCCAGCGACACACATTGTGCGATCAGTGAATAGACGAAAATCTGTCATCTTATAATTCCATTAACATTAAACTCATCATCCCGCTAATTTTGCTTAGAACAACTAAACAGACACATGTTCCAGATCACATTTATTTACATTCAGAATAGAAACTTTCAAGTTACATTTACAAATTAAAACATTTGTGTTTCCTCATCACAATTAGGATTATAGAAAGTTTTCAAGTCAGCATCTTGGCGCTTCAACTTCAATTTAGGATTCCCATCTTTAGATTTCCGCCCTCGCTTGTTGCTCTCTTCCTTCCCATCACTTGAAGCAGTCTTATCAATGTTAATTAAGCATTTATCAATTGGTAGTGGTTCATAGACTAGTTGAAGAACCTTCATTTGTAAAGATGCAACTTTACCAGTCGAACCATGTGAGCCAATATAAAGTCCGGTAACGTGCACTAAGCCCATATAGCGACCCCGTTTGAGATCCTCAAATTCCATCGCGTTTGTAAAGAGATCGAATGCTTGAAAATGATCCGATAGTTTTAAACAGTTTTTAACAGTGTATAGAATTCCGGCAATTCCTTGTATCCAACTCCTTCCTCTAATGCCTTTCTCCAATGAGTGGGTGCACTTTCAGGCAGCTCAACACATTCGTTCGCGAAAGAGTCAATAGTTTTAAGAATCACCTGTTGGCATTTTGGAAAAGTCACTCGCATTTGTCTCATATTGCTATACCATGATGTAGACATGCCATTACTGTGGAAGAATGGAACTTGAAGATAAAAGCCATCATCACCATAATTCAAGGTTTGAAAGTAGAATGTATTCCCAATCCCTTGCACCTTTCGTGTCGGACGAAGCTTCAAGAGATCTTGCTCAAAAGAGTCACCTTCCTCTCTGATTGTATACATTTTCTGAGTCATGTTTCAACAAGTACTAATTCGGAGCTTTCAACCAGCGCAAATGAATTGTCACTTGACTAATCAATACGACTCAATGAATATGACTCATCAATCAAAGTGATGACGTGTCACTTTATGATTCGTTAACGTTATATTAACATTGCAGCAGTTGCTGCAGTCCTTCCAAGCGGACTATTGATTACACCATTAATACTGTTTCCAATATCATTTAACATACTTAGAAACTCACCACCACCGCGCTGAATTATGTTTCGCCTTTTCTTATAACTACTCCTTGGATTTGAAAACTTTTCAAAGAGCCAGCATTCAATAGAGGCTTGTAAATAGGTAGACATTTGTGTATTGCAAAAGCTAAATCGCGAATGAAATCATCACTTGAATTTTGAATCAATTTACACTTCTTTTTATTATCATGTATCCTGTTTAACTTTCGCAACGCCTTTTTAAACTGACTTGAAGGTTTGAAGCAGCGTTTCGATTGACGAGAAGATGCCTTCCGTTTTACAGACATTTTTATTCTAATATGGAAATAGATTATACAATTACAATTTTTGCTTAGTACTTACAACATTATACACAAAAGTTTACAAGCATTCACATATCACACAGAGTTTGTTGCTGGTACTTATAAAATTACATAAAACACTTAACAAGTTGTAGAGGGAAACTGATACTCACATCGGCTAGAGTCTGATTTGTAGCAGTTATGAGCTGCTCAATGTCTTTCATTAGATGTTTTGAAATAGGACAGCACATACAGCAGGGCTTTGAATGGAAAGTCTTTAAAATATTGGCATAGTATGCTCGCAAACTGATCATCTCAGAATGTCCTTGAGCAGCCACATTGATGCTTACTGATGGCGGTCCACTGAACAAGTCCAATTTACATTTCTCACCCTTCTCGTCAAAGTAGCTGGAGGTGATAATGTCATGGAGACATGTGTTGTGTTTCCGTTGGATACTGCTGCACCAACAGCGAGAGTATTCCGGTACAATCTCAGTTTGAGCTAGTGGGCGAAATACTTCATTGAGCCAAAATCTTGCAACTCGTGTAAAAGCGTTGTTCACGACTCTCATTAACATTCTCTGCACCACAACGTCCTCTCCGCAGCGGAAATACTTCACTATTTCCTCCATCAGATCCACCAAATCCGCTTTATAGCCAGTTATATTCACGGCAGAATAGAATATATTGCCGGTGAAGAGTTGACTTCGGTAAATTATTGAAATGGGAATGTTGGTAGTGAACGACATTCTGATTGACATTGTATTAGACTGAAATTATGCTTGAAATAGAACGGTACAATGTTCTTCTTATATAGAAAAGCCACACAAAGACACAATAGTGACCAATCACAGACCTGCATGATGACTCATCATGCACGATATACAAGACTGTTGAAAATATTTCTTGATGACAAAGGGGACAAGATGAAGTTTCAAAGGGTACATAACATGTAGAACACATAACGCTATGAGAACATGGTAAAAAGAGAAGGGATCGTTCCTGTTTAAAACATTTAACGCAGTTCTGTTCACATAATAATTTAAATAACTCTTCTTCTAACTTCCTTCTGAAGTGAATTTTATTGGGAGAACTTTTTGTTAAAACACTGTCAAATGTCTCCTTCTTTCCATATCGTTTCAATTTGATCCTCCTAATTTCACTATCATTGCAGTGTAGCATGGAGAAATCCTCTATCCACCTACGATCCAAATTGTGATTCATAGCATGCTCATCTAGATCCATTAGTCGATCAACTAAATCACCAGAGTTGATATTTTCACTGACATTTGTTACAGTTTCTATAGCTTTGAATGAATATCCAATGTCTCTTGCGACAACCCACGACGTTGGGATACTAGTCATCATTATGTATGTCATCAAACAGCTATCTCATATTTATAGCATAGTTTGTCTACGTAAAAAGGAAAATCAATGTGACTGTCATCTTGATTACAATGGTTGCAATAGTCACAATAGTCGCAATTGAGCAAACTCATTCAAAATCAAACAACGGACGTCTATCGGTACGTACCCAAGTACTCAGAACCAAGTCACACAAGTTCGCTCATAGACGTTCCGAACACACAATGTACTCAACCGAGTGTACCAAACACATGTACCTATCCAGTAAAACAGATGTCATACATGTTCCTATTCATAACAGTGAATTATACATGTACCTATCCATGTTCCTATTGATAACAGTGAATTTTACATGTACCCATCCATGTACCTATCCCTATCATAGTAGGGCACAGTTTTCACTACTGACCCACTCACGAAATTTCATGCTTCCGGTAATACGATCAGCTCACCGAGAAAAAAATTTTGTGATATCTATGTGTAAGCTTTTCAATAATGGCTTCACCATTTAAATCGACTATTTATGTTCGATATCACTTTATTCGCTTCATTGTGGTTTGTTAAGTTTGCTTACTTCAAATGACTTTTTGAATACTTTGTAACGCCCCACGATTTTCAGTATTGGGGTTCTATTTCAAATAAACGATTATTATTATTACACGTAGCTAGTAATACACGTATCTTTCTATTCATTGTTACAATCTGTCTTTGAAATTCAGACAGGAATCTTTATATACGACGCGCTGGAAATGCAAGGCCGGGATATTTAGTCTGTGCTCGCGCCGGAGGATTCAACCTTTAGAGAATTTGGAATGTCTGGGTGCCCCAAAGCGCCGGATCAATCCGGTAAAACATGTAACCATTCCAGTCTAGAGTGAAATTACGTTACTATCCGTCTACTTCCGCATTTCCAAGTTCTGCACGTAAAGTTTACATATAATTAGAACATTTGAGATTGATGCTTACAGAGAGCTTCTATTGGTTAATGATCATTTCCAAAAGAGCAAAAAATGATCCAAAAAAGCCAAAATCACAAAAGAGCCTAAAAAGCCACAGAAATCAGCCGATTACCCAAAAAAGTCAAACTTAAGCTTATCACACCAGTTTACATCCACACTATCAGTTTCATTACCATAGCTATCGATGCCACTCGTCCACAGCAATTCAAATCCACAAAATCAGTCCACATTTCGATATTCAAAATCCAAAAAAGCCATAATATTCTGCGCTACTGCACCGATTACCCAAAAAAGCCAAACTTAAGATCATCACACCAGTCTACATCCACACTATCAGTTTCATTACCATAGCTATCGATGTCACTCCTCCACAGCAATTCAAATCCACAAAATCAGTCCTCATTTCTCTACTCAAATCCAAAAAAGCCAAAATATTCTTCATTACCCCACCAAATACCCAAAAAAGCCAAACTTAAGATCAGCACACAAGCCTATATCCAAACTAACAGTTTCATTATTATTGCTGGAGATTTCCTAAGATGATTCGAATTGCTGTCTTTTTTGTTCATTTTGTCTTGTGAATTTTGGTAGTTTGATTCTGTCCGTCTAAGTTTGGTTTTCAAAATCCCGACTTTGATGATAGAATTGATCCCTTCTTTTGAGATGAGGATCCTGAGATTGATTCCTGTATAGCAACCTTGCCCGCTTAGGCGAATTTTTTCAATATCTTTTCATCTAAGCAATCATGGCCATTAGATTTTTAGTAGGCCTCTTTTACTTTTTGCGTATTATGCAGCTTTTGACAGAAGGATAATAAATTTGGCACAATACTTTCTTCGTGAGATTTTTTTAAATTTGAATGTCTGCATCATTTTGGCTGATTTCACTATATATTCAGTTCTAATTTATTTTGCGGCATCAATTCTTGGTGAGATATGGGTTAATGATTTTTTACTATAGTCAGAAAATAAACAACATTACGACAAAACGAACGCATCGAACCAAAACCTCTGCGGATCTTTGCGGAAAACGCAAAAGAGTCAAACTTAAGCTCTACAGTACCTCACTCACCTTCAAGTGACATTTCAACTTTTCAAACACACATTGCGTTTTTCGCAAAGATGCGCAGAAGTTGTGGCTCGATGTGCGTTTGAAAGTTTGAAATGTCGCTGAATAGGTCATATTTTCAAACTTGTGAATGCTGTGTAGGACAGAGTATTGGATGGATTTTTATGATACTTTACTTGAAGGTGAGTGAGGTACTGTAGAACTTAAGTTTGGCTCTATTGCGTTTTCTGCAAAGGTGTGTGAAAGTTATGGCTCGATGTGTTCTTTTTTGTCGTGATGTTGTCTGTTTTGGCTCTATAGTAAAAAATCGTTGACCGAAATAAGTTGAATTGACATAAAGGATCCATATAGATCCATATAGAGAGATTCACAAATGCAACATCTTTGAATTTGAAATTATCTGCTTATTATGTGTGCATGTTTTATATATCAAATACATTTTTCTAATTTTATTCTTTTATTTCTACATCTGATTATCAATTATTGAATTTTTCAGAATCATGTTTCTTTTAGCCTCAGTGTCTCGATAAAAGTCACCGAATTGGATTATTTATTTCACCTGCAGAAACTAAAAATTAAAATGTGTGATCTTCGTGATATTTGATTTGAACTAAACCTTCAATTATTTGACCTTTCACCTCATCTAATACAATTATGCAATCTCAGAGCGATTAGTTATCATCGTTTTATTTAATCAGATCTTACCATTAGTGCATGGTTTCCATTTCAAATAGTGATCTAATGGAAATTGACGCTATAAACAGCATCTGCTAAAAACTGACGGTTTTTGACCTTTGACCTTCACCTCCACCCAGGGATGACGTTAGAAATAAAACTGATGCTGTTTTCTGAATCCCCTTTCAATGCATTTTCGATTGATGTGTGATTCGGCACAATTGGTTTGGGAGATCAGGAAAGGGGGAGAATTTCCCCCCTCAGAGTTGTTCTTGCTTTCTAGGGAAGGTACCACTCCTTTTTTTTAAATCAATAAATACATAAATCAATGTAAAAAACAAAGACGCTGAATGTTAAATCAAAGATAATTCAATTCGTATAAATTGTCTGTCTTTGGCATGCAGGATTGAATACTGGCAGCGTTTCCACGTTGAACAGCCAGACTAAGTCGTTGTTTAAAAAACAACGTCGATCTTGTCTCTCCACTTCGTTCACAAATCTTCTTCCCGATGATGTTGACCAGGGTTTTGGCGTCGCTACCCCAAGCTCCCAGTGTTTCCATTGCAAACGGGCAGAAAATATGAGCGTTCGCCAAACTTTGGTACTTCCGTCTCTTTCTTTCTTCAGCATATGAAGCTAGATTGCCTCCTTCTTGAGCACTGATTTGGATGTTGCTGGCTGCTAGGGTGTCGACACATGTGTAGTCCCAGATGAGAGGCAAACCTCGGCTCCATGGCGTTAAGGTGATGCCGTCGTCTCGGCATAGGCCGACAGGTTCCAAGACGGCAGGTACACCTGCTGAGACAAGAGCTCGACGTATGACATCGTTTGCTTCACTATGTCGTGCCACTCTACCTCCGTTGCACCGGCAAGAGAGACCATGAGTACTGAACTTATCGATGGTTGCACCACATTTGCATCTATGAGGGATGCAAATCTCAGCACCAAGGCGTAAGGCAATAGCAATGCGCAATTGTTCATCACTTATTTTTAAACCCAAGGATTGAATAGGCATGCAGTTTAGCCATATGCCGGCGTCAGGCGCGGAAGCGGATAACAGGCGGCTCCTCGACTTGGCATCAAAAGTTTGGTGAAGAATCTCCTCGAATTTTCCTTTCACAAGGGGTTGATCCCAGGCCTTCTGTACGGCGACTGCAGAACCCGTTGGCGGCTGCTCAGAGGGACAAAGCATCTGCCACAATTTCAAGCCAATCTCCAACTGAGGATCTGAGTATTCGACATTCGGTATTAATGTATTCGAGATCCCAGAAAAACCGTATGAAGATGCTATAAAAGCTGGAATGGCCAAGTCCGTTGCTCGCCGAAGTCCAAGTCCACCAAAAGCAGTTGGTAAAAAAGCTTGGTCATAAGACGATGGTGTAAGTGCGCAGTTGAGAATGTTCTTTAACGACGTTCTTTGCAAATCATCAAATTGCATTAAGAGATGATGCAAGTTGTAAAAAGGAAATGTTCTTAAAGTATAAAGGAGTTTAGGAATGGAAAAGCAATTCGTCATGATGTAGAATGCATAATGTGAATCGAGGTCATCTAGTCGGTCAGTCAACTTGATCATGGCGTCTAATTTCTTCAGGAATAGAGTTGAAGCGGATTGTTCAAAAAGAGGTGCGCCCAGAAGGGTTGCGTTCCTTTCACTCAAAAGTGTCATTTGTTCGAATATGTTAGGTCTCATGTTGTCAATGTTTCTCATGGGATCAAAAAGTTCACATTTAGACACATTCAAACTTAGGCCAAAACTGTCTGCAAGGTCTATAACTGTGTGCAGATCGTCATGCACCTGTTTGAAATCCCCTATCAAGCAGCCATCGTCCAAGTACCACAGATTCACTTCACTGTTAAGTCTGCCTATAAGCTTGTTAATAGCAAGACTGAAGCACACTGGGCCTATTGGATCCCCTTGCTGTACACCCTCGGCCGAATCGAGACAATGGTCGCCATAGAAAAGGCTTGAATCATTACAATATAATTGCCAGACAAATGGATGTAACTCCTTGATCTCCGTTTTTACTTCGTTAAGAACCACATCTGTTCGTATTGTATTAAAGGCGTTGGTGAAATTAACCTTCAGCATTATGAACGGTATGTTGCTTTCAATTTTCCTGTTGAGATAACTGCGAACAGTATGAACAATAACTTCGGAGCCCTTACAGATTCCTACACCGAGTTGGTGAGGATAAAAGTCGCTCTTCAGTGAGCCAATACCATGGCGTGCAGCAATTTTGCCAGTAATGCGCCTGTAAACATTTCCAACTGCTATCTTGCGAACGTCAGAATTCGCTTTGGTTAAGGCAGTCAAGGAAGCACCATAAAGGAAGGGAACAACCTCACTGGGAACCTCACCCCCCAACATCAAATTGCACAGACGGGTTAAGGCCTTGATCAGAATGTTGGCAATTTCCCCACATGGCTTTGTAATAAGGTCCTTCAAATGCTGCGGCTCTAACAGGTCGGGACCGCTAGCTGAGCCTGAGGCAAAAGTTCGGATAGCCTGCCGCACTTGAGATTCATCACATTGTAGGGCCTCGCTGATATCCTCTACTGTGGGACTTTCCGGGTCATTGCGATTGGTATGAGACGGTGGATGTTTACTTTTCAACTTATTCAAAGTTTCATCATTGAATTGGGATAACTGTTCCTCCGACGAAATAACACGAACCGCTCCCTTGGTGTCGCCTTTGTCAATTTTCTTTTGAACAAGTATGGTCCGCTTCTTACTTGAATCTTTCTCATTGCTTCTTCCGGAATAAACATGACTCTGATGAAGGTCTTCGGACGGTTCAGAAATATATGAAGCAATGCGTCTGTTGATCGTTGAAGAAAGAGACTGACGGCGTTTCGCACGAGGATCAGACTTGAATAAACACTGCGAAGGAAAACGAAGCAAGATTCTCCAGGCCTCGATTGTGTTGTTATCACAAACGGAGTTGACCAGAGTGCTAAGAGCAGATCCTGCTTGAATTCTCGATGCTTTTGGGATTCGGTATAGCACACAGCCCTTTCTGAATTTACCAAAATCAGAAGCAAAGTCTACACTGACATGGGTATGAGAAGCAGTATTCGATGTTGCTGAACGGCCGTCACTAGCTGTTGTTGGTACTGTCAGGTTGGATGGATGAGATTGAGTTATGTTATTATTCTCAGGAGTAGTCAAAAACCTTGAGGTCTTGCAGGTATGTCTTCTGAGGGCAGAATAATGTCTCAAGCAATCATTGCAAAGGACGCGGTTGTAATCAGTATAAAAAGCCTGAGGGATAGAATCATGCTTGGATAGATGATCGTTAACATGGGTGTGAAGACTCTGTGTGGACTGATAGAGCGCGTACATGTGATAACAGGACAATGAAAAGATTGACCTATTGATGGCATTGCTGATTTCACTATTACCACGCAATCAAAATTGAAATGTCACAATATTGAACGGTTGACCGTCGGATTGAAAGTCAAAGTCTTTCACCACACGACTATGCCAGTCATGCCACTTCAGAATTCGATTGCCATTACTTTATCCGAGAGAAAAGAAATGCAGTGCGTGATTGATCTGATTCCGATATCGGGTTGTTGAATGCGGCCGTTAGACACAAAGCTGCGACGGACTGAGCAGATATCAGCCAGGAAAGAACACAAACACGTAAAATACCAATAATGAATGATGCAGGACTTCGTCGGGGAAACGAATGACACTCTGATATTCCTTTGGAAACGACGATTCCACCAATATAATTTTCACCACAGATGGTCAGATGAAAATAGACTAAAACACAAAAACACCGATTCACAACAACCTGAGACGCGATAACACGACCGGCAATGAAGATCGTGCGTTTACCACTCCTTTATCCCATCGCTCAAGTAAAACTTCTCGGTGTTACACTATCACTCGTACTCAGTGACATAAGTCTGTTTTAAATCCATTGTGACGAAGTTTGGCGAAATTTGATGAATTTGGAAAATGTGAGGAGAGGAGGAGAGACAGAAGTACCTAATATTTTTTCATTCACTAAGAGTTTTATAGACCCCAACTTACAAATTTAGTCCATTCTAAATTCTTATATCATAGCGAGAACCAGAAGATGATGCTGATTAAAATGAGCCCCATTTCATGCACAAAATTATACATCAATTATTCACAATAAAAAGATATTATATATTTCATTATATATTTTCATATTTATATATTATATTTTGGGTAATCGGTGCAGTAGCGCAGAATATTTTGGCTTTTTTGGATTTGAGTATCGAAATGTGGACTGATTTTGTGGATTTGAATTGCTGTGGAGGAATGGCATCGATAGCTATGGTAATGAAACTGATAGTGTGGATGTAGGCTTGTGTGCTGATCTTAAGTTTGGCTTTTTTGGGTAATCGGCTAATTTCTGTGGCTTTTTAGGCTCTTTTGTGATTTTGGCTTTTCTGGATTATTTTTTGCTCTTTTGGAAATGATCATTAACCCTTCTATTGAATACAAGTAAATTGCACGATTTGTTGCAGTATCCAAATTATATTCCCTATTGCATTGCTTCTTGAACATTACATGCTTATTAGATGTAAAATTAGACGGACGCCAGTGTCCCCAGTCTTCATCCTCATCACAAATTCTAATCTGGACCTATACAAAAAGCTTTCCGGAACCCCGGCTAATTAGGAAATTTGTTTCGGAATCCCGTAGTCATATTTCCGGGATCCAGAAATTCCGTGAATGAGTTTTATAATCCCGAGATCCCGGGGCTTGAAAAGTTCACGGGATTGGAATTCCTAGCAAATGTTCTCGTGAATCTTGATCAATCAATTTGATCATTCAGCGTCTGCGACTGTGCGTGAAACTCTGTGGTTTGACTTTTTCTTCTCATTTGACTGCGAAATCTTTTCGATCCATTTATCGGACAGTATTCATAACAGAGCCAGCCAGCTGCATCTGACAAGACGTTGTGAATAAAATGTTATTGTTTGTCAGCAGGTGCAATCTGCCGACAGTCCGTCTTCGGCAGATCAGTAAGATTTGAATCGTCTGGGACCAGCGATTATTGCTTTCATTTTAAGGGAAGTACTAGGCAAGCAGCAGCAACCACAGATATCAGATATCTATACACTTGGTAGTAACTTGAGTTTCTCATTAATAGAGAAAGGCCAGCGTCAACTTTGGCGCCAGTCATTCTGGCACGAGGGTGATTGACGTACCGGTTCCCACACAGCTGTATTCACCGGCGTCTCTCAGAGACCGACATCGACATTCGAATCATAGAAATCTGGCAACTTGACGCTCATTTCCAGTGAAAATAGTAAAGTTCAAGTGCGTGTTCAGTGTTTGTTCACAAATTCAAGTATGGGAGTCGGAGATCAATGCAGTTTCTTTCATTTCCAGGTTTTTCACAGTGAAACTAAATAATTATCATTCAAAGTCATATGAACATTGAAGTTAATACCTATATATTGCTTCTATTCTCATCCCCCACCCAAATTTTCCATTTTTCCACATTCATCAAATTTTGCAAAACTTAGTCACATTGGATTGAAAATACACTTGTCTGTCAATGAGTGATAGCACAACACCGCACTTACCTCTAAAAAGTCTTACTTGAGCACTGCGATGCAGGATTAGTGCTTCGGCTACCCAGCTGGAATATTGGATTCAAAAATGCGGGATAATCTCCATCCCGAGAAACGCCGGCAACATGCTAGAATCATAAATCTACTATAACAAAGCATGCGGAGGAGTTATATAGATAGGTAATTAAAGGTATTATAGGTAATGAAAGCAATAGTATGAATGTAGAATGGTGTGATCAGCGTAAGTTTGGCTCTATTGCGTTTTCCTCAAAGATGCTCAGAAGTTGTGGCTCGATGTGTGTTTGAAAGTTTGAAATGTCGCTGAATAGGTCATATTTTCAAACTTGTGAATGCTGTGTAGGACAGAGTATTGGATGGATTTTGATGAGACTTTAATTGAAGGTGAGTGAGGTGTTGTAGAACGATGAGACTTTACTTGAAGGTAAGTGAGGTGTTGTAGAACTTAAGTTTGGCTCTATTGCGTTTTCCGCAAAGGTGTGTGAAAGTTATGGCTCGATGTGTTCTTTTGTCGTGATGTTGTCTGTTTTGGCTCTATATTAAAAAATCATTAACCGAAGATTTGCTGGTGTATGGAGGCGTCTTTGAATCTGCTTGTTCACCAACTGGTTTCCTTCATTCACAATAAACTTGTAGTGCTTCCTTGATATGACCTTGATATAAATGTAGTAAATAATAGTAGTAAAAAATTAAAAGATATTTTTCAGATAAAGAAAAATAGGAACAAGCACGAAAATTGTGATGTGTGTGCCAGTTTGCCGATGGAATTTGATTGCAGTGTGAGCAATGTTGTCTATGAATTCGTTTGTAAAAAGTGTGATGGTAATTATATAGGCAAGACTTGTAGTAACTTTAGAGCTCGATACTTAGAGCACAACCGCAGCATTAGGCATAAGGATGATAGGAGTGCGCTCAGCGTCCATGTTCGTGAATGTGAGTGTGATGGTATTGAAGATTTTGATGTCAATATTCTTGAGTGCGTGAAGAGACCGCTTGATATTGCGTTGTTAGAAGCTCGTTGGATAAAGCGTAGAAGACCGGTGTTGAATCGATGTGATGAGCTGTCTGAATGGTATTAAATGGTCACACCGCATAGATGTCTGAAGTATATAAAACCACTTGTAACTGCAGTTAATAACAAAACTCGTTGATGAAGGGTCGGGACCCGAAACGTCCGAGTAGAAAACACACGTTGATTTTATTCAATTTATTCAATATTAATGATCGGCAAAAAGTAAAGGGAGTGATAACCGGATTTTATTGTACATAACTTGTAGTGCTGCTGAGATTTTCTGGTTTCATCAGGATGCCTGCTGTAGTAGCAGCCATTATTTCCAACAGTATCTACCATGTTCCGATCGGAAACGTCGGCACTTCCGATTGCAACTGAATCCACGAGGTCGCTTGTCTGCGATGTCGACACCTGATTTCGTCCTTTTGTGCTCGAGAACAGTACATGCTTTCATATTTATTTCGGGTTCAGGAATGGTCGGGCAGCCAGAACGAGTTTCTGCAGGGAACGTGGCTGAAATTGAGACTTTCACAGAATGATTTACACTTTATGCCTACTACGAAACGGCACGTCTGCTGAGTTCTAGTGAGTTCCTCTTCTTGTCGGACAAGATCAAAGAAAAACACATGCAAATCCAATGGGGCGCAGTTGCAGTTTTTGGAAAAAATTAAATTTTCTATGTTTTCTCTTATCAACTGAAAAGTATTAAGCCCAGAGTCATATTTTTTGACATGGAATGTCTTCAGGTCATTTCCTATGATGTGTATGTGCTATTATCATGCATCTAATCGGCAAAGTATGTGAGAATGTGGTTGAATGTGGATAAAGTTGCTCAAAATGTTTGTGTTTGCCGACATTAAGTGGCTCGATTAAGTGCGATTACACATATAGACAGGGTGCATGAAAATGAAAGAAAATGACATGAAGACACTCCATGCCAAAAATTATGACTCTGGGCCTAGTACTTATCGTTTGCTGATCAGAGAAAACATGCAAAATTTCACTTTAGCCAAAAACTGCAATCTGCGTCCCATTGGATTTACATGTGCTTTTCTTTGATTCTGTCTGACAAGAAGAGGAACTCACTAGAACTCGGCAGACGTGCTGGCTGAGTCGTAGTAGGCATAGGGTGTACATCATTCTGTGAAAGTCTCATTTCGGCCTCGTTCCCTGCTGAAACTCGTTCTGGCTGCAGGACTAGAACATGTCGATGAAAGTTATCAACGAGCAACACAGGTTTCCGACCTTTGTCCCAGAATGAAGCAAGTGCAGTGCCCTGCTCATCGTAGAAAACTTTCGTGTCCTTCCTTTGACGACCCTCGATGGACTTGGCGACGGCCGGTACCAATTCGGACGATACCATTGTACGTGCTATTATTTTCTCTAAGTGCATCAACCAGTTCCATGGAAGTATGCCAATTATCAGCAGTAAGCTGACGACCTCTGACTAGTTATACGTCTAGTTGTAACTCAAGACTCTCATGGTCTAGTGAGGTCATATATTCATTAAAAGTAACGAAAGGAAATTTGATTAATAGAATCACAAGCGAAAATATCTTGCGTTGAAGATGGCGTCGGGTGCTGTGTACCCGTAAAGTAGGACAACCGCTAAACAACTCATTTAAACTTTGTGTGAGACGTCGTATTAATCTCATTATTATTTTTATTAATGTAATTCCTTTCTTGAACGTTTTTGATTGAATCATTGGCAGTGTCAGATGTATTGATTGGGGGTTTTTTTCCTACTTTCTGAATTATTTCTATTGCTATGAATTATTTCTGATTTACTTTCCAAAGCTTTCTAGAGAGAAAAATGTTTGTCAATTTATCGTCAATACATCTTGATTCTTATCAGGCTACTGAGATAAAATAATTGCAATTCGATTATTTAGCTATCTTAAGCACACTATTTCATCAAAGTTTCATTATCATACAAATTTATAAACGCTTATAAATGTCAAGCAGTTTGAAATGCGTTTGTATGGGTATTTAAAAATGCGCTTGAGATTCTAAAGTAGCAAACCCACGATTCAGTAAATTTGAAAACTATGAAAATCACGGAATATTAGCACCGTTGTATTACTTTCATACACAAGCAATTAGTATCAATGATAATCTATTTTGTCGTCATTAAGTGAAATTCATAAATAGGAATATTGGTTGTCTAAATGTTGAAAATAACTATCCATTCCATTTATCAGGACGTCTAGCGCAAAAGTGGAATGCATAAATAGAATGTGTCGCCCAAATTCCATTTTAGTACAAAATTTATTGAATTGTGGAATAACTTTTATAATTTCAGCACAACTTATTTTTCTACGTTAGAGGCCTGCTCCTAAAATTAGGCTCCGACTCCTTGAATACGCACTATATGAATGCAGCTTTTATTATGTTTGATTCAATATCGCTTCTTTGAGTAATGCACTCGCGCATGTGGTGCACATTCCTTATCAACTTTCTGCATGTGGTCCCCTACAGCCTGTTGCAAAACAGAGGATTCCAAATTTGAAGATACCTGTAGAATTCAGGAACATTGAATTTGCACATTTGATTTAGAATTTCATTTCATCAGAAAATCTGACTTAAATGAACAAAATGATCAAAATTGTTGAAATAGCGGCCTCGCGTTGAATAAAGACCACTGAGAAGCATTTAACTTAGAAATGAGATATTTTCACTGGTTAGTGAATCGCTATCAAGCGCAATGATGGTTTCTTTGCAGATGAAAATGGACACGTGCACATTTGATTCCTGGTTTCGATCTCAGACTCACTTGCTTTCGCAGCGCACGGCTTTCAGCTAGTAGTCTTCAGCAGCTAAAAAAAGCTTCACGGACTGCCTTTCGGTTTCGGTAAAAATCCGTCTCATTGTGCAGTTGTTTCAGTACGTAATTTAGGCCTAAGTAATGATTTACACACAAAGGCGAAAATCTAAGCATAAAATAGAAAACTGTGTGATATATTGATGCAGAATAATTTGTATTTAACACACACTAAGTGATGTCGGATGTAGCTGTCACTCATTACGAAGTAAACAGCAATAATGGCTCATTTTTAGTTGCAGTCTTAGTTTCAGAATTCCATTTGTTACAGAAATTGTGAACTCAAAAGCAAGTTAGAGGAAAAAAAGAATGATCATTTAACTGTTTCGGCTGTTGTGACATGAACACGCTTTCGTTTCGACGAAACGATGTAGTTGCGATCCAACGGTGAAATGTTGTTTTCCAGCCAGTAAACAACTGAGGCGCTTGTTGAATATGTCTACTCGTACATCGCAAAAGAAACTGAGAAGCTCATGCACCAGACGGATGAATGCACCTCCAAATAGCACAAACTAATATTGATTGCTATCCACTGCTTCACACTGCATGTGAGAGGAATATCGCATTCTCATTGGCTGATAGGTTCATAGATTCCATTTTCTCTATCAATGAAGTGCATTCATCTTCATGGGCATCTTCGGGGTCGCTCCGAATGTAATACAACATAATTTTCCTTTCAGATCCAGTGATGAGAGCAATGCCAGTGAAACAAGCGCTGCGTCTTGTATATACATAGTCAACAATAATGAGCCAACGAAGGATTTTTCCCTACAATCCACTTTTGTTCTGACTTTCATTCGCAATCTATCTAAAGAGGTTGCAAATTTTTCCTTTGATACGACTGAAATTTGCTGTCACATCCATCCAAAAAATGTTCATCTCTGTTTCCTGCATCAACGTCACAAAAGCAGGAATCAAGATATTTGACTGTCACATATTGCTGCATAATGCGTCGAAAAGACTGAAGAAATAGAATCAATGAACATCGCTTTAGTGTTCACTAGAGACACGAAACGAATATAATCGATTCTGTGTCAGCAAAGGAGTCAGTTTGAATCACTCAAATGTTTGGACGCTCATCAAAAGCAAATGTGACTGCTACATCGAACCGCTGTCTAAGTTAAAGGACCGCGTCGCTGGGAGTAAGAAGTTTCAGAGGAAGAGAACTTTCATGCCGACCCCCACACAAGTTTGAGATCAAGGGAATGCGTGGCGAAGTTCGACTGGACGGTCATCGCATACCCTCGTCATTGAAAGGACGGTGAGGCAAATGTGATGGAGGATTTCTTTGCGTTATTGTTAGTTGGCTCAGTTTTGTCGACTTCTATTCATTTGCATCTGTGCTGACTTATATCAATGCTGACGATGTGAGGAATTGTATGACAAAGAGGATCACTACTTTCATGGCATTACTCTCATCTTTGGATCTTTCTTCTTCTCATTGTAAATAATAGTTTACATTGATTTCTGGTCCACTGTCAAATTGGTTGAAGCTGCACGGTCAAAGCAAGCAGAAATGATGAATCTCAAACCACATCTTCAAATAGTGACAAACGACTCGAATTCTCCTGCTCCTGTGCTGTTGTATAGTAAGCAGGTGGTTTGAGTATGAGTAAACGATTTGCAGCCTGCGCCTCGTGAGTCGCACGCACGAGCACAATCCAGAGGAGATTTATCTTGTAGAACTTCTGGAACTTCAGACGTCGTCAGTGGTGATTTCTTCCTGCGATCTGTAAATAGAAAAGCAACAAATTTGCAGACAGAAAAGTGCACTACAACTTTCAACGAGTGAGTAGCTGGAAGAGAATTGTGATGTTAAATACGAGCAAGCCACGCACTATCCAATAACAGATGTATGAGCAGAATTGTTATAACAGATTATCATGCATCATGCAGATGTCGTGAAACTTGATTCTTTAATTTCACAATTCTACCTTTCATAATTTTGTCCGTTTGAGCACAGTTGCTAACATTATCAATGATTTCAGAATGTTTATTCTTATCAACCTTGAATTTAATCCCAATAAGGGATCCACTTTGATGAGAAGAGATCGTTATCTGACTGGATATCCAAACAAATCATGTATTAGTCCTATCGATACCGAGGACCGTCTAAACTGTGCTTTTATGATTTCAGTTTCAGCGCATTCTCGAACTCTTCATCTTTTCATTTTTCAACTTTTTGTATCACAACTTCTAACAAGGCGCATCAATTTTCAATCTGAATATGGCATTTTAGAAGTTTAAGTCCTTGAATCAAATGATGATCATCTATCATACCTGAGACATCGAATAGAATCCAAATGCTGTGTACAGTATGTAGATGCTATTTCTTAAAGGTTTTAGTTATGATGACAGTAGGTCTATATGAAGTCATTTCTTGTGTTTCCCTAATCATTTGATTTCTGTGGCCATCTGACAGTCGCCGATCCTCGCTATAACCACATTTGAACCAATTTCGAATTGTAGAATGCCATTTCAAACAAAGATTATAATAATTACTCTTTGCGGAAATCTTCCACACTCCATAAACACATGTTTGAGTTGTACTCATTGCACATATCAATCTTATCAATCATTTTTCAAACGCCAAGCAGCTTCCCATTCTCAACCAGCTTGCCATCGCAAACAAAAATTATAGAAATTTCGCATTGCGTGAATTATAGCTAAATTTTGTCAAAATTTCCAAAAGTCGATTAATTGAATTAAAATTTTGATATACCACTTTTGCTACACAGATAACGAAGATCATCGGGTTAAAAGTTCTTTAATATGCTGTATTTCCAAATTGCATCTCATTCTCAGCAGATTTTAAGAAGATAAGGAAGAGGACGTTTGATCCCCGGATATGGATGCGATTCACAGGCCGGTATGGAATTCATTCCTGTAAAGTCAGAAGCTTTCCATGAGAATGTATCGTTTCTCACTAATATCGTCGAATAGTTCTGGGAGTTTTAATTCGTTAATTTTTTTCTAATTCCTCTGCTTTGTTCATTAAATTGGCTTCTTTCCGGACTGTTTTGATATCATGAACCGTACAAGAAGATCTCTATACTGAATTCTATCTGAAGAGATCTATGCTGTCTTCAGATGGATGAAGGCTGGACTCAGGGTGCCCAGCTGGAGCACAGTACGCCGCAAGCACGTCTGGATGGTTCGGCGTGCACACTTTTCTCAAGTGATTCAAGAATATCTTCCCTGCAAAAGTGAGCGTCAATGACAGTCCTAAAATCCTGGTGACAATCTTGGTGGCCTCTTTTGTCCCGAGGTCATTCATTCAGCCAGAGAACACAAGATATATTTTGCTACCCTTCCTCCAAAGTCGACGCCACCTGATGTGGCTGTCTTCAGGTCATTCAAAATATCATGAAGAATAATAATCTTTGACAATTATCGAAAGAAACACGACAAAAAGGTGTACACTGCAATATAGAAGACAGCCTTTCCTATCTGATTGAGCCAGTTGTGGCAGAAGGTTCAAATTCACTATGAAAATAATCTCAAGTCCGGATTCACAGCCTGTGGATTGGTTCCTCGAATGCCAGAGGAGCCAATCAGGCGTTTGCCGGGGGGTCAGTCGAAAACTTAATTCCGTTCTTATTGAATTATTACAGGAGAACAGAAAAGGTTCCAGCAGGGACAAAGAAGAAAGGTCGGGGAGCAAAGGTAACTGTGATATACCAGGAAAAGCCATAGAATCCGCCCAGAATGAACCAAAGCGAGGAAGAGGCAGACTTCCGAAGTCTATTCACATCTCAGCATCATCTTCAGTATAATCCAAAGATGAAGAACTTTGTGATGGATGCAATGTCCGCTTCTGTGAGTACCGGGGTCCTGATTGAATCGATTGTATCACATGCCATCGATGGTATTGTGGAATCTGCAATGACAGCAGTGAAGTGACCCATTCTTTACTTGTATGAACTGTCATCGTGAATAATTGACTCGTTTTCTGTGTTTCATTATGATATATTCCGTTTTGATGAAAATTATGAAAGCGTTTCGAATTACACCGTTGTCTTTGAATATGTTGAGAGTTTGATCTGAAAGATTTTATTGATCTGCTTTTTTATATACTGTAATTGAAATTTTAATTATGTCAACTTGCCATGGATATTTTGTTTGCGGTCCATGTGGATCAAGAAAAAAAGATTTGGTTATGGCTTCTAGGAATGAAATACCCGTTCCGGATTACTCCGTCATTTTACGGTACATAGCAAAAAAATCAATAACATAAAACACGACTAGCAGTATTTTAAGAGATTAATCCCCAATATTTATCTACATGTAATTTCACTGAAGATAGATTCATGGAAATATCATGAAAACTAACTTTCGAAGTATATTATGTCTCGTCGCTGAAAGCGTCCACTTTGCAATGCAGATGTGGTTATATCATGTGTTTGAAATTGATTTCATCTCACCACTGTAGTTTTATTCACCACTTCGCCACTTCATTAATAGCTTTTAAATAGAAGGTTGTAAAAGCGCGGCAGATTGGCTGATTGAAATATTTGATGGATGAATCATTGATTTACATAACTTAGAAATAACCGATCACTCACATGAATGGGAATTGTAAGTTGGATGGACTCCCAACACTTGCACTTCACAGAGTTCCATCGTCTTCAAAGATTGTGGTCTTGTAATGATGATGTATCTTCCAAGCACGGGCTCCCTCCAGTGGAGCTACAAAAGAAGTTGTCATAGTTGCTATATTGAGTGATGAGTTTTCAGAGGTATTTAAGTACATTTTGTATAGCAAGTCAACGGTGTAACACAAATCAGTATCCATCAATGTTGCGCGATAGCAATTTGCAATAGCTTGTTCTAAAAATTGAAGATATCTATAATGCTTCATCAAGCGCATCTATCTACATATGCAGCAGGAAGCATGCGGTAGGTCATACACTTCTGCGTAGTTACCTCAAACGTGGACGAACTTACTTAAAAGTCCATACTCCATACACTCCCAACAGAATCGGTCTTCCAGAAAAAAACAAATTCGCCTCGCGAAAGAGCGTTTTCATCATATCCCATTGCAACATCACTAACAATTTTTTACTGTTAAATAAGGCTTTGTTGAAATATTGACTCTATGCCTATGCCTACAACACGGTGCGTATATAGCACATAGCATATAAACTGCACCTCCGAACCGGCAGTGAATTCACAGAAGTAAATTTCACTTACAAGCGATGAGTTTCTCGTCCACCTCAAAAAAGATAGTGATGAGGCTGATCGATTCACTATATCACTATTTTAAATGGATTGTGAAATAGAACTTCGGTGACGTTGCGGAATGAGAGTAATTCCGAGAAAAATGTATTCATATTATTAAGTTCTTCGTTGGATACTGTTTATTAAAGACGTTCGACGTTTATGATGTTATTGCATAAATTTCGTATCCTTCGGTGAATTTATAGTAATTATATATGCTGGTTTTATTCTGTTCTAGTAGTATCCTATGTATCTTTTGCACTTTCATTGTTAGGTATTTTAATTCGTTATTATTGTATTTGTTATTCTTTTATTGCTGTTGGTTATGACAATTTTGAGTTGTAGTTACATGTAGGCAGATGCTCTGGATTCTCGTTACGTTCATTTACAGTGTGTGAATTAAGCCATGTTGGTGAAACTTGTCACACGTCTTTAATAAAGTGTATCCGATGAAGAACATAATATTTTCTCAAAGTCTATCCCGGATACGAGGAGTCACTCGCTCATTTGAGAGTTATTCCATCACACTTGAAATTTTCCAATATATTTCAATCGCATTCCATCCAAAAATCAGTCCTGTTAATCTCCTTGGACTCATAATTTGCTCTTAAGTGCATTCAACCAGTTTGACATATCGTCAGTAGCAGCATAAAAGCGATTTGAAGACGAAATTCTCTAAATTTTCAACATTTTCGAATTGCTATTGAAATTGGTGATTTTAAGTCGTTCCTACCCGGGTCATTGATGCGCTTCATCTGTCCAGCATGCACGAAATGCAACACCGCAGCAGTTTGGCTCTAGCACCATTCCCTCGCCTGGCAGGCGTGCGAACGTCTGTTGCACGTCTCCTGTCGGCCTTCCGTCGCGTGGCTGGCGGGCGGACGTCTGTTGCACGTCTTCTGTCACCACCATGCTTCTTGCTTTGCCGCTTGACTTGCTTTACTGTGTTACTGCTCATTTACTTCCAATATCCTTCTGCTTTCAATATGCAGCATACTATGTGTTCATAACCTGCTCAAGACACCTTCGACGCCAAAGCATTCATTATAAGTAATCATTATAAGTAATCATAATTTGGGGACAGCTGGGGCGTCCGCAGGTGGCGGATAGCGTAAGGCCTCTAGATATAGAGGTTCGCTACGAATAAGGGTTTCGGCCTAAATAAGTAGCCGCGGACCAACCGGCGGTGATTTCCAGAGGGCGAGGTGGAGCAACCAGGTGGTGGCTGGGGCTCTCAAGAAATACCTCAAGTACGCTCAATGAAGGAATCACCTGGCGAGCTATGGCGCCATAAAACCTTTCACCCCTGCTGCTCCGTGGGAGACAACAACGTTTGGATGTCAGGCTGCTACAGGATTGGCGCCTCGAACGAAAAAGGCTAGTCCGCGCCTTGGGGCAAATCAAAGGCTAAGGGAGAAACCCCTAACAGAAAACCTCCAACAGGACAGTCAGGGCAGCGCTGTATAGGAGTATTCTGACCCATTCGTTTAAGGATTCATGCAAGTAAAGGATAAATCGGCGGAGGCTACCGCGTCCGGGGCAACCGACGCGCCGAAAAACCGGGCATCGGTGAAAAATATGCGAAGACCCGAAGAAAAACTGATTAGGATGGCGACTTTGAATGTGGGAACGTTGTCGGGGAGGAGTGCTGAAGTAGTGGATTTTATGAAGAGGAGAAGGTGTAAGATTTTGTGTGTACAGGAAACGAAGTGGAAGTCGGATAGAGCAAGGATGCTTTGAGATGGGTTCAAACTGATTCATGCAGGAGGGGATGGAAAGTCTGATGGGGTGGGTGTGATTCTGGTGAAGGATCTTGTTGAGAAGGTGTGGCGTACGGAGAGGTGGAAAGGTAGGATCTTGTTGGTTTGGCTAACGATCGGTTCGAAGAAAATGTGTGATGTCCGTCTATGCCCCACAAGTAGGACGGAACCATAGAGAGAAAAACGAATTCAGAGAAAAGATTGAGGAAATGATACATTTAGTAGGTGAGGATGAAATATTTTGTTTAGCAGGTGATTTCAATGCGCATATCGGGCAACGGATGCAAGGGGAAGAGAGGAGTGTTGGTCAATTCGGATGGGGAGAGAGAAAGGCGGAGGGCAGAGAGTGGTTGCAGCTGGTCGAAAGAAATGGGTTGACCATAGTTCAGACGTTTTTCCAGAAAAGAGAATCGCACAAGATCACATACAGAAGTGGGGAGCACAGGACCGAAATCGATTGGATTGTAATGAAACAGAACCAGAAGTTGAGGATCAAGTGAACACGTGACAACTCAGCACAAGCTACAGGTTTGGACGCTACGGTATACGGAGAGGCAAGAAAAGAAACGACTGGGAAGGAAAATCATCAGGTGGTGGAGATGTAAGGGAGAAAAGTTAGAAGAATACGAAAGTGAGATCAATGATGCCTTCTGTAAACTGAGCGAAACCCCTGGTGGAGTCGAAGAGGAGTGGGATCTGTTCAGAAAAGCATTCATCGGAACAGCAGAGAAGGTAGTCGGCAGGACAAATGGAAAGAATGGGGGCCGTCGAAAACAGCAATGGTGGTGGAATGAAGAAGTCAGAAAGGTGACGAAAGAGAAAAGAACAGCCTGGAAGGAGGTAGAAAGCGTGAGTGATGACAAAGCGAAGAAGGAGGTTTTAACACGAAAGTATAGGGAAATCAAGAATCAAACAAAGACGGTAGTGGCACAGGCAAAAGAAGAGGCAGAGCGAGGGCTGTATGAAGCGATAGAGAATGATAGAGGAAGAAAACAAATTTACCGACTCGCAAAAGCAAGGGAGCAGGAAGAGAAGGATGTGGTGGACGTCCAGGATGTAAGAAACAAAGACGGAGTGATTGTTTCGTGTCCGCAGCAGATCATGAAGGTGTGGAAAGAATATTTTCAAGAGTTGCTGAACAACGAAGGGCGCAGCGAAGTTGAACTTCCTTGTAGTGTGAGATCGAAGACGGTAGAGAAGAAAATCAAGACAGAAGAAATCGAGACCTCATTGAGAAAGATGAAGACAGGAAAAGCAACTGGCAAGGATGAAATAACGACCGAAATGTTGAGGGCAGCGGGGAAAACAGGTATTGAATGGCTAGCTAGACTTTTTCGGCTGGGCTATGAAAAAGGGGAAATCCCAGAGGACTGGAGGCTGGGTTTGATTGTCCCCACATGGAATGGAAAAGGAAGTCGACAGGACCCTGAGAAATACAGAGGAATCACTATTCTAAGTCAAGTGATGAAATTGTTGGAGCGCATAATCGACGGAAGGCTGAGATCACAAGTGGAACACGAAATTGGAGAGGAGCAGCAAGGTTTCAGAAAGGGTAGAAGTACATCGGATGGTATGTTTGCGGTGAGACAGAAGATGGAGAAGATGATTGAAAGAGAAGAAAACAGCGATAGGATTCGTAGATTTAGAGAAAGCTTATGACAGCGTCCCTAGACCCCTAGTGGTGGCAACCCTGAGATGGTTAAATGCTGGAGAGAGAGGTGATACTTATCGAAAAGATGTACGAAAGAACCAGAGCGGCAGTGATTGTTGGAGATAGCATCAGCAAAGATTTCCAAATAAAAACAGGGCTCAGACAAGGAAGTGCTTTAAGTTCATTTTTGTTCATTCTGATTATGAAATTGTTGTCAAGGAAAAGCGAAGAACATGATGCAATGAACAAGATAATGTATGCTGACGATCTAGCTGTGATAACGAAAGACGAGGTGGAGCTACAAGATCAACTGGAAAAGTGGGCGCAGAATTTCCAAAGGCATGGTCTGCGCATCAATTTGGATAAGACGGAAGTAATGTGGGTCGGAAAGGAGCCAAGGGACATAAGTGTTGAGGTGCAAGGAATTCAGCTAAAGCAGACAAAGGGTTTCAAGTACTTGGGAGGTGTGGTGGCGGAAGATGGGCGGAGCGAAATGGAAGTGAATAGGAGAATTAGAGCAGGGGTCGGAGACTATCAGAAAGTGGCAGGAGTGTTGGGAGACAGAAGGATCAGCAAAGATATCAGACGGAAAGTGTTAGAGGTGTGTGTAATTCCAGCAGTCACATATGGTCTGGAAACAATGGCGCTCACCAAAGATCAGCAAGATAGACTGCAAGTGTGCGAGAAAAATTGGCTGAGGAGGTTGTGTGGAGTGAAGTTGGTTGACAGAAGAAAACTTGCAGAAATGAGACTCGAAGTCGGACTGAAACGAACGATGACTCAGAAGATTGTGGGAAGGAGACTATCTTGGGCCGGACATGTGGCAAGAATGAATGAGCAGAGGCTACCCAGGCAAATGGAGCAAGAAATGAGTGTGCGAAGAAGAGGAAGACCGAGAATTCGTTGGAGTGACTGTGTCAAAAGAGATTTCCAGAAGACGAAGGAAGATTGGAGAAGTTGGAGAAGCGACGCAGAAGACAGAGTCGTATGGCGGAGAACTGTGCACAATGTGGTTGAAGTATGGAGCGGCTGACATTTTACTTGTTACTTGACTGTATTTCCTGATATCGTTTCATGTGGTGTTACCCTGATGGTTGTGGACTGCAGCTAGTTTGTGTTTCCATGAATTTTATGGTGTATATGAACTGTCTCCTTTTTATCTTGTTTGTATGAATCCCACCTACCCCAGTTATATGGGAGAAAGGGGTTGTTATGAAAAAATAAAAATAAAAAAAATTCCATGCTCTTCAACGCGACAGGATTCATTATGCAGCTTTCTTAATTTCTTTTGAATTTGCGACCGCGCTATGAAAATCACCTGCATCCCGTGACCGGTTAATGAACTCGCTTTTAAAAATACATGGATGACAGACACCAAGCAAGTCTCATCAATCTGCTGTTCCGCATCAGCACTTTATTTTATTAAAGGTTGATCAATAGCAGATATCAAAGTGTGCAGAAATAGACATTACTTCGGCGTCCCACGCTCTTCAACGCTACAGGATTCATTATGCAGCTTCCTCTGTTCCTTCTGAACTTGCGACCGCTTGTCATTGTTGTCAGCACACATCGGTCCTTGAAGTGTCTGTGGTACGAAACGTGGTTCATCCACTTTTATTTGAACATAATTAATTTTTTACCGGCCAAATATAATTGACGAAAAGTGACACTGAATTTTTCATTAAAAATGGCAATTATAAGGGCGCTACTGTTCCTGGCCATCAACTGACCAGCACATTTTGCCGAAAATTGCCTCTTAAAAGCATCTGACACGATTATTCAATAATGAAGATAATCATTTTCAATGAACTTGTATATCATGTGAAAGGTTATGTTCAGTACTTCAAATTGGCAGAGCATTTACGTTGCTTTTGGTCAGTTGTGGTCCGCAGACTTAAAAGCATGACAATGTTTTAACGGTCAACTGCACGCAACTTAATAACTTTTATTACTAACGATTGAATCGGCCCATCCGTTCGCTGACAAACTTGAAGTTTGTATTATTTTCATCCTTAACCATTTGGTAAAGCATTATTTTCCACATTTGAGGTTAAAAGATTTCGAGTCTCTGACCAGTAGACAAGGGCTGCTGCTTGTCTGCATCTATGGAACTGCAATAGCATTTTCTTCACGTTGTTAGTTGCTGTGCTTGAGTCTGTTGAGTGGATCAATTAGATTTTTAGTAACTCATTCGATAATGACAAGAGGAACATGATCACGGATGACATGAAATGATCAGCTATCCAGCAACCTTTCAATCACTACTTAGTTTAATAAGGCAAACGACATTGTCTCCTAATCAAAGCGTCTCTGCTGACCAAGTGAATAAATTTAGTAATCTGTTACAACTAAACTTGATGATGATAAGAAAAAAAAGAACTTTTCGTTTTGTGCAATTTAGGGGACGGACTATATACATGTAGGTGTACACCGAAATGTCACTGTGTGAAGCTTCATAAAAAGAGCGAGTGAAGGATAACAGGAAATGTGCTGATTGCATGTTCACTAAGGTGTAAAGGCAAGTCGCAGTAGAATGGAAGTTCGCACATTCTATGTTTGTGGTGGATTCAAGACATATAAATAGATGACAACAAAATCTCTAGAGCGGAAATGTCAATAATGCACATCATCATCAATGCACAATAACGGCGCTACTTCACATTTTGAAACACCTGTCAACCAATGCATGATTGGGTTGGAATCAGTGACATGTGCAATGCTAAGATCTTCATTGATCATTCATGCCCCAACATGGTTCTCCCGGCAGTGCCGCGACTGGAGTCAATTTCCATCCTAGTCCTGTAAAATTCATTACTCTACATGTGAATTTAGTGTTACTTAAATCCCTATATATGTTACAAACACAAGATGACATCAGAGTTATGTTTAAGAAAATATGCTGCCTTCCATTCCTAGGGAAAAAAGTGCAAATAAATGAGGGTAGCATACTTTATTCTCGGTCCCACAAAGAATGCTAGTAAAATGCAGTTTTGAGAATTATAGATTTCATAAATAGGAATGTGTCAAGCAAAGGAAAGAGTAAACTAATAAAGATGATCAATAATGTGCATTTTGAACCGCCGTTCGTAAACGTCTCAGTAATAGAAAATTAAATAAGCTAATAAGAAATTGTAACCTGTCAGTAGCATCGGTGAATGTATATTGTTATCAGGCAGCATCTTCTGTTAATAATAAATCTGATGGCAACTCTTTTTGTGCATGCAGTATGTAAGGTTTCAAGAAATACTAAATCCAAATGTATAAATCGCTTTGTGCACTTGTCTTGTTCACAAAGTGGTGATTTCACTGCCTGCAGGTAAAATTGTAGGATTTTTTAAACCAAACACTAAGAACACAAGCGTACTGTATTAAATAAGAACAACAGTAGCGCTCTATAACAACATATTAAAGATAAACCCGATGGTTTGAAGCATCAGGAGCCGTCAGGTCGGCTTGATTAGAAAACTGTCCAACACACCCTTGCAAGGGGTATGTTGCATCTTAACCCTCAGGTCTCTGAGGGTGGTGCAGTGCACCCTGGAGCCATATTTTTCTATTTTACTTTTTGAGCTGAGGATATATCAACCGCTCATACTCATGTAAAATCGTCATATTTGACAGTGAATCTGCCACGGTTCGTCTGAATGAGGTCTTGGATTAAAAAAATATATCATCGCCGAAACCAAATTTTTTGAGCTTAGTGACCCTCTAGGAATGGGAAATGAGCAAAAAGAAAATCCTTTAAAGTACAGATTTTTATCTACGGCCTATTTTCAAAATGGCAGCCATTTTTTCGTAAAACTCGCATGTCTAATGCATTTATTAGGACTTAAGGCATGCTACATCACATGAATTAGCATTTTCTGATCACAGAAGAGTAATTCATACAATAGTTAAAATCATAGAAGGGTGCCATGCAGTTGAACTACTGTTTATAAGTAGTATGTCGTGTCTTGTACAGTATTTCTTAACTTCGGAATATAATGTCGATTAAAAAATGTTTTATTTGCTACTTTCGTTTGAAGGTGAATTTATCCTGGTAAGACAAAGCAAAAAGTCGCAAATTTTACTGAAATACACTGAACAAAGCTCGTGTTCAGGGTTGAGTAGCTTTCTATGTTCTAACAAAATAGACATTCGCATAAATTCAAAATATTAGCTTGCACCTTTCTATGGTACATATGACGCAGCATGTTGTTCATGTTGCAATGTATTTGAATGGGTACTCATCTGAGAGCTATGAATTGATTTTTGCAACATCCAAGCTTAAATCAGACGTGAACTGTCGAAATTCATTAGTACACCAGTAAGATGGCTGCGGCAGGTGATGAAACTGCGATAGACGCCGTTGACAGAAGTCACAATGAAAATAGAAAACGCGTTTGCGCCGTTTGCTGTCGCAAGGGCTCTCGGAAGCTTTCTGCTACGGATGTCAGGAGTATTCAGGACTTCGTCATTGATGGCTACGATGGAGAAAATCCTAACTTTCCGGAGGCATTGTGCAATGGATGTTATTTGCTACTTTCCAAAATGCGGAACGGACATGAAGTGAGCTTACCCCTGTCTGATGATTATGATCCTCGTCGGCCAATTATCCTTCGTTCACCATCTACGTGTTCTTGCCGAATTTGTTGTGTTGCTCGAGTTGACAAACAGGACGCCGTAAGGATGAAGAAATCTCCTGGTCGTCCATCGAACAAGGAAACCATTACAGCAGCATCGAGTTTCAAGGTATGTGGTCTCTGCTTTTCGAAACTTAATCGAGGATGTTCTCATTCAAAAGAATCTTGTCTATCAAAGCGCCAAAAGATATCCAACATTGACAATCTGTTGAACTCCTCCAGCAAAGTGACAAAACAACGAGTTGCTAGCCGAATCATCGACAACGTGGTAACATCTCTTTCAACATTAAGTGGTAAGACAAAGAATACAATGACTCTGAAATCGCCTACTCAGTTGTCGGCTGTCGATCTTTCTCACATTCAAACTGATTTGAGTTTGAGTGATAGGCAAATGTCTAAGTTTAGTAAGAATATTCGTTATGCCACCGAGTCTCGAACTGTTATTGAACCCGGGCTAAAGTCCAAACTATCCAGAGTCACCCACGAGTTAGATGAACTGTTTGCTGTGGAGGAATTGGATTTCCTCTGCCTTGCAAAAGATAAAGTGAGCGATAGATGTTCCAGATCTGCAGTTTTCTGCAAAGATGTTGATGAACTAATTGATCGAATTATGACCAAGAGGAACTTGAGTAGATATGATTTGCTCATTCGCATTGGTATTGATGGAGGTGAGGGGGGGGGGGTTTCTCAAGATCGGTCTAGCAGTCTTTGAATTAGATGAGCAAGGTGCGACTTCTCAATCCCGCCGTTACCTGTCTTCGTGATTAAGTTGCACGTTCAAAGACTCTGGTGTCAAGCGTTGTATGATAGTAGCATTAATACCAGATGTTCAGGAAAATTACAACAATGTCAAATTGTTGTGGATCAAAGCAGGATTGAATGCTATGTGGCACCAATTTTCCATTCCATGTGATTTGAAATTGTGCAACATGCTTTTAGGGCTCATGCCACATGGAAGCAAGCATCCATGTAGCTGGTGCACTGCGGAAAAAGGCAGACTAGGAGTTATAAGTGCTCCGCGGACAATGGCTTCTCTGAGTGATCAGTTCTGGAAATATTTTGAGTCCGGTAGACTAGGGACAAACGAAATGCAATGAAATTTACTAATGTCATTCATCCGTCCATAGTGCACACATCAGATTCTTCCACTCCCATTATTGAAAGCATCCCCCCTCCAGAGCTTCATCTGCTGTCTGGACCCACAGCTACACTTTTTTCTGGTCTTGAGAAGGAATGGAGGAGTGCAGAGTTGTGGCTACGTAAATGCAATGTAGTGCCTAAGGCAATGCACGGAGGCACCTTCACTGGAAACAGTGGCAGGAGTCTCTTGCGCAATGTCGATTTACTTGAGGCGATGTCTCCAAATAATTCCAGTGTCTTGAAATTTGTGACGGACTTTCGTTGCTTCAATGATGTTGTGAATTCTTGCTTTGGAGCTTCCCTGCAGCCACAATTCAGGAGATACATCAGTGAGTTTCAGGCGGCATATGAACAGCTGCCTCTGAATGTGACTCCCAAGATCCACGCTATCATATTCCATGTACCAGAATTCTGTGAGTACACACGAAGAGGATTCGGCCAATACAGTGAGCAATGTATTGAGTCTCTACATCACAGTTTTGGAGACACATGGAAAAACTTCAAAATTTTTTGAAAATCATCTCCAGTTTTCTGATCGATTGTTGCGATCTGTTTGTGTTTGATATATTTGACATATTTGATGAATTAATTTTTATGATGCTTGTCCTGTTCGTGTTTTCTGAATGAATACATGCTTATTTCAATCAAACTTGTGACTTTTTGCTTTGTCTTACCAGGATAAATTCACCTTCAAACGAAAGTAGCAAATAAAACATTTTTTAATCGACATTATATTCCGAAGTTAAGAAATACTGTTCAAGACACGACATACTACTTATAAACAGTAGTTCAACTGCATGGCACCCTTCTATGATTTTAAATATTGCATGAATTACTCTTCTGTGATCAGAAAATGCTAATTCATGTGATGTAGCATGCCTTAAGTCCTAATAAATGCATTAGACATGCGAGTTTTACGAAAAAATGGCTGCCATTTTGAAAATAGGCCGTAGATAAAAATCTGTACTTTAGAGGATTTTCTTTTTGCTCATTTCCCATTCCTAGAGGGTCACTAAGCTCAAAAAATTTGGTTTCGGCGATGATATATTTTTTTAATCCAAAACCTCATTCAGACGCACCGTGCTGCATGTGTTACTTCGTTTCAATTGAATCAGTAGAAGCATGCTAGGTAGGCTAAGGTGGTACACTGGACCCCCTCTCAGGTCTCAAAGGGTGTAGATATTCACATCATCACAAAGGTTTTACTGTCAGGTGAAAAATGATTTCTAAAATGTCCACGATGTTGAATAAAGAGTTAAATCATTCATTCATTGCTTACATCATGTTCATACATACGCGTTGTGTTTGAAGATCGCAAAATGTGAATATTTTGCTTTTACACATAATCGTGTACAAACAAATCAGCATGAAACAATGTTCAAAATGAATCCTATCATTGTATTCATGGTTCAGCACTAAAAACAGATTGTTGGAAATGTCTACACAGTATAGTAATTGATGAGTTTGAGATCTCCACCGCTGGTTTGAAGGTCAAAAATGCAGTAATTAGGACTCAGTTTATGTCTATTTCTGATTGGCATGGATACATTTGAAGCAATTGACAAATTTGAGGATTCTGCTGCATGGAATAAATCAATTTCGTGAAAATCAACTCTCTGAGGTTATGTGGCGACATCAAACATCGTGAAGCCGCCTCCTGGTGTAACTGATACTGTGATATTTGTCGTTGAATTACAAAACCACAACATTTTGGTATGTGTTTACTGAGAAAGCTAAAAGAAGCTCAAAACATTACTTTTATCGCCTGCTACATGCAAACATCATTGCTTTACTAAAAATCAACTTTCCTGATGATTTGACATCGATTTAAGCAAGTAAACTAAGAACCTGTAAAAGTGGTCCACTGGACCCCATCAGGTCTCACTGTCTCAGGTCTCAGAGGGTTGAAAAGACTCAAGTCTCTGAGGGTTAAACCCACAATCGTTAGCTTCCACACTGTGACCTATCTCTGCAACTTGATAAACATTCATGCAAGCAGCGCATTTTCTGTAAGCACTCATTGTTTTAATGAAACTTCACAGTGACATTGCGTTGTCCATTTCTTCCTATCGATTTTTGAATGAGAAGTGATGCACTACCTATTATTATAGGCTTTAATGAACATGATCAACTTTAAAATAAAACGGAGTTTACTTTGTGCATCAGCTGTATGATCTCCCGTCGTTTGGTAAACTACGCGCCTGTCTCTGCTTCTGTCTTGACATCCGATTTCAACATGGAATCAAAACATTGACAAGGACATAACCTTGCTGAATTAATCATCTGCAGACTAAAATATCTGGCATGCAAACTTACATTCGATGATGCGAATTCTGGATAAATCGTTAGCTTCTCATTGGGATTGTCATGGTCGATAAAGGCGATTTTTTTATAGTCGGCCGCAAGATCTGATCCAAGATTCGAAGTAAATGGGATATTTCCAACCCATGCACTAATTTGACTAGTTCGCGACTCTGAAATGCAATCATCAATATATTACTAGTCCTTCAAACCTTAACAGGCCGACGTATAGTCACAACGATCATGCATAGTCTAGAACTTCGGTTTGGTATTTCTTTACTATTGCCTTGTCTGAGCTCAGCACTTGTGATATTTCTTTCAAATAGTTCTTCTTGCCTATTAAATCACAAAGAATATCTGAATGTCACTAGCTAACAAAATATCCGGTTCTAAACATCTTTTTTGGGCATCCAATTTAGCCAATGACTTTAGAGTTCCAATGGTGAATCACAGACACATTACCCTTTATCCCCACTTCTTAGAACTTATTTTTCTGTACCCTGCGCACAACACAATAGCAATGAGCGGCTAGAATAATAAATGGAACAACAATTTGCAGCTTCGTTCAAGGAATCAACGGCTGGAGTTGGTGTAACACGCCTTAACAATCCCTGTGTCTGTTTAGAAGGAGTTTTATTAATATCAAAAAGCATATGAAGCATCATCTTTCATCTCTCACAATAAAGAACTATACTGTAAATCATGAAGTCCTACTCAGGTATGAATCTAAGTACTAAACATACGAGTGCTAGAATTACCGAACTTAAATTCACAGAAGCACTGAAATGCTTTTTGAGTACTAACATGATGAAGCATCAATGTCAATAAATTCAGTTAACAAGCAGTGACTGTGGGAACAAGTGACGCCTATCAAACGGTCAACATGGCAACTCATAGTTCCTGCAGCAACATTAGCGAGTGCTGAGATAATGACAGTTTTGTGTTCCTGCATATCGAAGTGGGTACAATGAACCAAGAAGCGATCCTGCAAAGACCAATCTGTAACATTTCATCGACATCCTCTTTATGAACCTAAGACATCAATTTCAATCAAAAGCATCCTCACCGACAGTGCTTTGAGTCCTGCCAGTGTCTATCATTTTCTCCGACAGTGATTTTAGACTTGTCAGCGCTTACCCACTTTACCGACTGCGCTTTGATTCTTGTGCATATTTTATTGATCCAAATGCATTCGTGTTTAATTGCCAAAGCAGTTCTTCGATGGATGTGCGCATGTGATATAGCGGGTTAGATATGCCGCATGGCATTTTTTGATATAGTTTCGCTGTAGGAACCATGAACTGCTATGTTGACCGTTTGATAGGCGTCACATGCTCCCACAGTCACTGCTTGTTAACTGAATTTATTGACATTGATGCTTCATCATATTAGTACTCAAAAAGCATTTCAGTGCTTCTGTGAATTTAAGTTCGGTAATACTAGCACTCGTATGTTTAGTACTTAGATTCATACCTGAGTCGGACTTCATGATTTACAGCATAGCTCTTTATTGTGAGAGAGGAAAGATGATGCTTCAGATGCTTTTTGATATTAATAATAAAACTCCTCCTAAACAGACACAGGGATTGTTCAGGTGTGTAACACCAACTCCAGCCTTTGATTCCTTGAACGAAGCTGCAAATTGTTGTTCCATTTATTATCCTAGCCGTTAATTGCCATTTTGTTGTGCACAGTGGCATTTTTCGATATAGTGGATATAATAACTCATAAAATATGAATTGCTCATTAAATGAGTTCTAAAGTGAGTACAAAATAAGTGCTGTGCTTTCGAACCCAAACAGTTCTAAAATGATCACTGGTATCAATTTAAACTATACCAAACTCATACGAGCATCAAAAATGTGTCATGTAATTAGAAGTGCTTTTCATCAACTTTTGAATCAAATCGAATTTGAAATTAAAATTTGCATTTTTCAACAAGATGACAAAGTTGGTAAAAACTGATCCCACCACTCTGGGAGGCCCTCCCCGCTAAAGGATTTCAAAGTTAAAAAACGCCTGAATGAAATTGGGTCAAGTACTTCATCACCTGTCGGAAAATTGTAATGAATTCATCCTTACTGCACTGTAAACTGCACACGCTATTTCAAACATATTCTACTCACCAACGTTCTTCCAAATGTGTATGAACTTGATTCTATATGTCTGCTGAAGATCTATGGTGATTGCTAGCACATGTCCCTGGGCAGAAGAGGTCGTTTCCAATGTCACGCAACTCCCGTTGCCAACATATCCATCGTTGATGTTGCCTTCTAAGCCAGCTTCGAGGTTGGAGACATTCACTGGCTTGTTCAGAGATAGGGTGTTCGGGGTTTGTGGAAGTCGTCTGCGTGTTTTCGGCAGTGCTGTAGTAGGTGCAATTGTTGTTGTCGTAGTAGGAGTAGCAGTGGTAGTAGTTGTTGTCGCTTTTTTAGCCGCAGGTCGACGGCTTTTGGAGTATATTTTTGCTGAAACAGAAAACCATGTGAGAATATTAACACACTCTAAAGAAAGCTGTTACATTGATTTGACGAAATTCTGATTATACTAAAACTTTTTTTTAATATTCCTCACTTATTTTGCAAATAATGCATAAAACAGAGACTTCGAAAGGAGCTTCTTTATTACTGCTAAAGAGTCAAATATTTGTGACACCGCATGTAAAACAGGACTCACCGGGAAATCGTGATTAGAATAGCAAGAAAATGGGCCTGACTTCTTGAGACGGCGTGACATAAATTCTATTACAAAAGTTCCCCCGGGCGGGCATTCTTACTCGGAACTATTCAATTGCAGGACATGTTCGCTCATAATGCCGCAAAATGCCGGCTTGTTTACCCTCATGCGTTCAAGTTGATTTTCACTGCAATCGATTTGAAGTTTCGTCATATTCTAAGAATAACGTAAAAAGAATAATTTTGATTGTACCTGCAAATATCCAAATGATGTGGATATCCAAATCGGATGTCTAATTGATTATTATCAATTCAAATTGGTAGTAGTGGATTGCACATAATGAATGAACATAACAGTAAAAAGCACAGCCGCTCAATGCTATTGACAGGCCACAATCTTTCTAAGTTTGGCTATCAGCGGCACTTATTGCCTTTTTGGATTTTGATTTTGATGGATAGTAGAAAAGTGGAGATACATACATGAATGCGGATACTATGATACTGTTGTATACGTCAGTTAATTCACTTGGTGATGAAAGCGGGTTCAAAATGCGCAAAACGTGCCGTCTCTTTGCAGCAGGTTTTAAGTAAAGTGAAGATCTCAAGTCAGAAAGTCTTCCCAGTAGATCCCTAAAATGTTTACTTCTCTGACTATCAACGTATTACTGCTGGCATCCGGAGCATACTAATGCGGAAATGTCATATATTCTGTTGTTTCAACGTTTAATTTCACACATTTATCAGATAAATGTCTTTGAATAGACTCCTCTCTCGAGGTTAGAGGATGCATGTATCGCAGCGCGGCAATGGCTCAACTTACTGCACTAAGTACTATAGTGCACGAGGGAAGAACTTCCAATGAACCCAAGTAGCAAGCGGACAGGCATGGTCCCAGAACCGCCCCTTGCGAGACACCAGATAGTAGCATGAATGTATGTACAATAGGTCCATACCCATGTACGAGTGTAGATAGATAAATGGATAATAATATGAATTACTTTTATTATCTCAAATGCTTCATGATTAATTAGTTGGTGGTGCATTAATATGTTGTCTAATAATTGATTATTATAATAACTATATATTAATATGTTAAGAATTTATATATCAATTCAATTTCTCGAAATATTGCAAAAAATCGCAAAATTTTGCAAACAATCATTTCTACAATTCTAGGTAACTTAAAGTATGCACACAAGTATAAAGAATGACTTCCCAAAGAAATCACATGTCAGGGAAAATGCTGCAGCATGTCTGCCTGGCATGGAAGCAGAATTATCTTTAGAATAGAATGCATAAGATCATGATTGGAAGCTCATCATCACCTTTCACTTAAAAAGTGGTGTACCTCATGGCGCAATACTGTCCCCCTTTCCTTTTCGGTGCATACATAGAAGACTTCAAAGCCATTCATCATGAATCTGTCGTAGTGAAGTATGCAGATGATGTGACGTTAATTGCGCCTGTATATAAAGATTTGCGTCTGACAGATGATATCATTAAGTCGGAGATTGAAAACATGACAATATGGTGCCTTAATAATAACATGATTGTTAATGAAGGAAAATCGCAGCAAATGATTTGCAACACCAAGAATGATCACCTCAATTTGACGACGAATCTTCCGATGGTGGAGCTGGTGAAAATTTTGGGATTGACGTTCACACCGGCCTAATTGACTTGGAATAGTCACATCACCAAATGTGACTTCGGTGGCAGTTACGAGACTGCACACACCAACGTTGTAGGCGCTACTTAGTGCCGATGAACTCCATCACATTTACATAATGATGATTCGATCTCTCCCACAATACAGCTGCCAGTGATTGATTGGTTTGAAAAAACCCTATCCAAGAGACTGTCTAGCGTTGATAGAAGAGCCCATAAAATAATTCAATATGGCAACGACTACGCTTGTGACTGTAGTTCCACTACCATCACCTCCAGGGGCACCGGTCAAAGTCTGCACATGTTTTCTTTAGCAGCTGATAACAGCAGACATGCCAGTCATCCCCTTATTCCGAACAAATTGAGAAGAAGTGGAAAATTCAACGTAGAACTGAGTAGAACGACTCAGCGACAGCTTTCATTGGTAGATACCCCGTATGGCTTTGATTGCCAACAACATTCTGTGAGAAGAGTTTGCGCCTCACAGTCTGCAAAATAACTTTGTTCTTTTATCAACCTGCCAACTGATTATGTTCATGACGAACGCGCAACTTGATTTTACGAATTTAACCTTTCATAGGTCTCAAAATATTTTGTAACTTTCTTTGTACTGACTTTGATTGCCATTTTGTATTTCAATAAACGCTTACGACTACCACCACGATTCGATGTCTATGGTATAGTGGGTTGCCAGGATATGATTCATAGACTAATTGATGAATTATATATTGATGCACGAGAATCCGCACTCTTCAGGGCGTCACTCCGCATCCTACAAATCAACGCTGGAAGTTGAACTGCTGCAAAGTGCAAGATTCTGCAACAGCTCGGTGACAATTAAACAAACACCCTGCACATGTTATGCTAGTCCAAGAGACCCATCAGACGATTCAAGACAATCTCAATCTCTATGGAATCCTTTTCCTTGATTACATCGTCATTGCACATCACGGGATTGCCACTATTATGAGCAACCTCGGCTTCACCCACGTCGGCAACTCAAATGAAGGGAATTCAACTGAGTGGGGCGCTGTTCAAGTTGCTGACACCCGGATTCATCTGCATCCAGTAACACTTGACATCTCCAACGTCTCGGCAACCTCAGAACATTCCATTTTTGCCGGCAATCAGAACTGCAAGCGCAAGGACTGGAGCTACCCGAATGCCAATGTCAATGGTGAGAATCTTGGCTGCAGTTGGACCACTGTTAACAACCTTCTCACGCTCTTTGATCCCAGACAACCTGCTTCTTTCCACTCAGTCCGATGAAATCGCTATAGCGATCCACACGTCGCCTTCTGTACCCAAACCTGCGGAATCACTCGTAAACTATCTATACTAAGTAAGCCACAACATAGACAGTAGTAATCCCATCCCAGTCGGAAGGACAAATGTGCAGACCCATCCCCCCTCCCAGGCGATAGGGAGTTGGCCAAGGATGTCCTGGTGGTGATCGGAACGAGAGGAGGAAACCTACCCCTCCCCCCCTCCCCTCTTGCCTGACTTTAGTTGTCAGACTTGTCCACCCATAGGATGTGGCAAGTTTTGGACGTTTTGGGATGAGAAAGGGTATGTTTCGGGATGAAGGAGTTCTAGCATGGAGAAACGGAGGCCAGATTTGGACTTTGCGTGAAATTTTGGGTCGGGAGGGTTATCGACTGTTGGTGTTGTAAGACTTTGGTGTTCCACCCTTTGGATTTTGCAAGTTTTGGACATTTTGGGATAAGAAAGGCCATGTTTCGGGGTGAAGGAGCGATCGGAGAGAAAAACCGATGGCAAATTCGGAATCTACGTGAAAGTTTAGGTCGGGAAGGTTGTTTCCAGCTCAATCGGAGGAAAGATAGAAAACCTCAGCCACCCCCCCTCCCCCCCCCCGGCAGGCAGACTTGGCAAACAAGAGGTTTTGGAAATGACGGGAAGGCAGGAGGCAGGAAAGACTTGTTTCTCGACCGACTTCTCTCGACTGTATAAATGGAGTCTCTACTTGTGGGAATCAGTTCAATCGCCAGTCGAGGTACAGTTAGGTGAGTGAACTCCAGAGCTCCGATGATAGAATCGCAAAACTCCAAAAACCGAGCATCCATAGGAAACCAAGGCAGATTTTTTGATTGCCGCACTCACCTAAGTTGTCAGAGTGAGTGGAGAGCCAGGAGATGGCCTAGTCTCCAGGCCATCGTAGTAGGCCTAAACTTTAAAGGCATGTATCTCTGCTTGTAGGAATCGGATGGACTTCGCTCAACGTTTGCTCAAGAGCTCATGATTCAGGTCACGTCATAGACTACTTTATAAGTAGTGCTATACTTCCGAATAATTTAGATTCGTTATTTTTGGAGGTTTTCTGGGGTTGTCGACCCTGCTGAATTCAACGAAGGCATTTTTTTCAGCCATTCGACAAAGGTTAGTCTGCATGATATGGAGTGGAGTGAAACGTAGAGTTACTTGGTTGAATGATTTTTCACATGTTAAAAGTTGATTATGCAAATGAAACGATTCTCATATTTCCTTTTCAGTGATTGAAGTCTTACAATTAATTATCAATAATCGACTGTTCGATATGGATTACAACAAAGTTGAAAATTACCGAGTTGCTGCCAAGATGGAGAAGGCCACCATCGAGCAATGTAAGTTTTTGTGTCAAGGATGAGGTTGACTAGCTCTATTACTAACATGATTATGATGAACATCCGCGAGAGTATTCATTTAAACGTAAATCAAGATCCGTCACCTCCCCTATTTCATTCATTTTTTAACCGAATCCAAATTTCATTGTGGTGCTCTGCTTATCTTTTCTCCCATTCTTTTTCAGTGGATGAATGCATTCGCAATGCGGAACCCGTCCCCCAAGGAGCAATTGGGGTAGCCTATGAGCGGCTTGGAAAGTGTAAGTATCTTTAACAGCTCATGCTTAGACTGCTTAAGATCCTATGTATCATCCTTGTCTCAATCTCTAATCTCTTATTCTTCTCTACAGATTCGGTCAAGATGAAGATGTGGGAAGAAGCCGCGAGGCGGAAAAATACCACGAGGAATTTCCGGCCCTACCTTCCCGCCCGTCTATCGCCACTCAACCACCGACTCCTTTGTCGACCTCGGGCATCGTCATCGCCCCACCTCCACCGCCTGCTCCTGTACCGACTGCCCGTCGTCACATCCCTCCGACACCGAAGCCAAGGACCCTTCCACCCTCGGCCCGTGTCCCACTCTTACCCCATCCGCGTCCATCCTTGCTGCCGGAGATCAATTCACTTGATGGTAAGTGTGATGAGAAAAGGGATGAGATTCAAAACACTATCCTATTTCAAAACACTAACCTCTTTTCCTTTCTCAACAGATCTCGCAGAATACCTCCTGGACGGAGACGTCCCCGTTCCTCTAACCAACACACCTGCATCGCCACCATCAGCTGCAGCGAACGAACTCCCTCTCCTTTCTGCTAAGTCGGTGGAGAGGTTGCTGGAGGAGTAGGCCATCGAAGCGGTGGAGATGGAAGAGGAGATAGAAGTGGAGGAGGAGCTCCGATGCCGGCGGTGTAACAAGATCTTCGCCTCAGCCTACAGTTTGAGTCGTCACACCGCTGGCGACGCCTGCAGCGGAGGAGCTCGGCGTCGACCTCGACGACCCAAGTGTGATGGTTGTGGACGCATGTTCTACAACACCACTAACTTACAACGTCACATCGAAGGCGGATCCTGTGGCAGTGTGAGGTAACCACCGACGACAACAGGTAGGAAGCATCCTTCATTGCACGTCCTGTTCTTCGTGTCAGAAGACCCTTCCTAAAGAATTTGTTCCTTCTTGGCACACACTGTGACACACCCATCCCATAAAGCCTTACACTGACACCACTGCCACTCTAAGGCTGAGCAAGTTTTCCCTTGAGAGGCTCGTTCGCGACTATGAGTTAGAAAGCTCTGAACCTATACTGGATATTCATCCTTTCTTGATTAAAAATATAGGTCTAATTCATTAAATGTTAACGAGCTTGGATAGGTATTTACTAAAAGGCATGTTTTGTCTCACTGCTCGTTTCAATAAGGTAGACAGTAGCACGGGAGAAGTAGAGTCCACTGTGACCATTAGGATAGCCTCCTGTGCTGCTGAACTCATAGGTGATGTAAACGAGTGGGTAGAGAGACATGCGACCTATCTCGTCAGCAACTTAAATAAATTTAATGAAAGAGACAGCGGTCTGGTCTTTGATGGGACAGAGAAGGTAGACATTAAAATTAATCTTTTAGAAAATTTACAGGGGAGCCGTTGTTTCACCCTTCCCAAAGCACTGGCTGACAAAAAGGCTGTCGTCAATGTAGAATGTCAGTCCCAGTGTTTCAAGTATGCCGTCCTCTCCATTCTTCACTATAATGATATAGATAGAGATCGTGAACGAATCACCAAGTATCGTGAATGGGAGGATGAGCTTAAGTTTGACGGGTTAGATGTCAACACATTAGATTTTAAAGGCATCGCCCAATTTGAAAAATTGAATAACATTAAGATCGTCGTCCATCTCTGGGAAAAAGGTCTGAAGGGCGTTAGGTATAACAACCGCCAAAGTAACTTCAACCGGGTTGTCAATCTCCTCCTAGTCTATAGCGACAACCACCCAGAATGGCATTATTGTGGCATTCCCAAAATTTCTAGATTGCATCGCCACCAGCAAAGTTATGATGACAAACATTATTACTGTGATCGCTGCACACGGCGCTTTAGGTCAAAACCATATTTTGAAGAGCATTATGAGTGGTGCTCTCGGGGTAAACTTCAAATGGAAGTCATGCCCAAAGATAAATTTTATAGGCATGAAGAAAACGGCAATGAGCTCAGTCCCATATGTACCATCTATGCGGACATTGAATGTTATATTGAACAAGAAGATCTAAGTCATGAGCCAGCAGCCATTGCCTGCTATGAAGTTTGGCATCCATATTATAGGAACCAAAATAAAATGCATGTGTGGCACGGCGAGGAGTGCGTTGAAAACTTCCTCAACTTTTTAGATAAGAAAGCCCGTTTTCATCAACGGCATGGAACGGAGCTAACTAGGAAACCCATGTGCTTCACAGAAGCCGATAAAATCAAGTTTGATAGGACCACGGAATGTCCCCGCTGCTGTTCATCCTTAGATGATCAGCAACATAAGAAAGTGAGGGACCATTGCCATCTCAGTGGTAAATTTAGGTCTGCCTTATGCAGCAAATGTAATTTGACTCTTAGGCTCAAACGGCGAACGCTCCCCGTCATCTTCCATAACTTTAAATGTCATGATGCTCTCATCATCATTCGCCATGGATTCGGTAAAATGAAATCTTGGTCTTCCAAATTGATTGCACAAAGCAAGGAAAAATTTATGTGCATCACCGCCAAAGTGCAAGTTGATAAGACCGTTGAGGGGAAGCCTGTATTCTATGACATAAATTTTCAAGATAGCTTTCAATTTATGTCTTCTTCCTTAGCCACGCTGGCTAATAAGTTAGAAACACTTCCCCTCACTCAACCTTTAAAGAAAGACTATCCTAACATAAGTGAAAGTCTCATGCGACGGAAAGGGGTGTTTCCTTATAGTTATTTTAGTTCAATGGACACTTTGAAGGAGACATCCTTTCCGTCCATCGATAAATTTGAAACTGATTTGCCGGGTGTGGACTGTTCACCGGATGAATATAGCCATACAGAGGAAGCATGGTAAGAATTTAGGTGTCGCACCTTTGGTGACTATATGCTTGCCTACTTAAAATTAGACGTCTATCTGTTGGCTGACGTGCTTGAGACTTTTAGGGAAGTCACATTAGAAAAGGACGCCTTAGACCCCGATTTTTTTGTAAGTCTACCGGGTCTGTCCTATCAGTTAGCCTTCAAGATGAGGAAAGAGAGAATACATTTACTGCAAGATGCAGAAATGTACACATTATTTGAACGTGGTATTAGGGGTGGCTTAACGTTTGTTAACAAATATGTTGTAAACAGCACCCAAGACATACAGCACCCGCCATTGATATCCGGGCAAAAACGATTTTTCTGAGAAATCGTCATATTAATGAAATGTAAAGTAAGTTAGCTGATCTACGTCAATCCTGTATGCGTATTATTGATTGTTCTATGTTTTGTTCATTATTATGGCATAATTTGCTACTGTTTTTCTTTTACTTTGATTATTGGGTTAATGCCCGATCTTCAATACTGCCCAAGAAAACACTACTTCTGATAATACAAAATCTTTTACAGTACACATCATGAGGCAAAAAACGAAAATAGGACAAGGGAAATTGTCATCAATGATCATTCTAGTACTTTGTGGGGAAACCTTTGTTTCTTTCAACATTTCCGAGACGTCTCGGGACTCTCAGAGCCAACGCTTGGCAGCGGAAGGGGGTAATGCATCTGTCCCAAGCACTGACGATGGCTGCTATCAGTTACTGGCGGTTTGCTGGACATTTCTTCTGAATAACGGCCCCGATATCTGCCCACAAATTCTCAATGGGGTTGATATCGGGGCTCTGACCAGGCCAGTCTCTGATGTGAGGGATATCATGCTCGTTAAGATATCGCAGTGTGCTCTTTGCTCTATGACAAGGTGCGTTGTCGTCTTGAAACACTGCTTGGGTGTTGGGATACAGTTCATCCATTGTCATGCGAAGCTCTCGCTCAAGAATCTGTTTATACACTGTTTTATTCACTTTCTCACCTCTCTCGAAAATCCGGAAGCGTCCGACACCATTATAAGAAAACGCGCCCCATATCATGACACTCGGAGGGTGTTTGATCGTTGGAAGAATGCACTCATGAGAGTATCGCTCACCCTGGCGTCTCCAAACCTTGATGCTGCCTCGATTTCCGTAGATATCGAACGTGCTTTCATTGGTAAAGATCACTCTTTTCCAATGATCTTCATCCTTAGAGAGACACTTCTTGGCGAAAAGAACACGTCGTCGTCGTTGATAGGCATTAACAAATGCCTTTCGAGCTGGGCGTCTAGCCTTCAGTCCGGCTTGATTAAGGCGACGTTGAATGGTCCTTATGCTGACATTCGCCACAACATCACCGAGCATTCTGCGAATAGCAGCAGCGCTTGAAAACCTGTGGTTCATGCACTCACGAATAATGAGACGATCAGTTGTTGAAGAAGTATCATTTTTCGTGGCACCATTCCGCTTCTTTGGAGAACCGTAACCCTTAGGATTTCGTTGCCATCTCTTCTTGAGGTCACCAACCGTTGACTTGGCGATGCCTGTTTGGTGCGCAACAGCTCTGACGGTATATCCTTCATTCAATAAAGAAACGGCAGTTGCTCGCTTGCGAGGCGACAGTTCTTTACCTCTCTTCGGCATTTTGATAATCAAGAAGTCACTCTCAAGACAAAAGAGATTTGCTTTGCAACAAGGACACTACGGCTCTCGTCTACTGTGCACTATGAATGTCTATTGTATGATTCAGCACGCTGTGTAATACTAAGCATCTTCCGATAAGCGTGTACCGTTATATTGCTGCAATGAAACTCAGGATGAGAAAAAGCTTGCATCATCATTTTAGCAAGCAATAACTAGTAGACCATAATTGTGGTACACATCGGTTTTTCGTGAGATATCTATGCCAAGGTAGGCATTATGCGTTCACCACATTGCTAACAAGTGTTTATTACACATTAATGCAAATAATGTCTTCTAGTGATCAAATTATTCGTATACAGCTTTATTTCAAACAAAAGGTAGAAAATGCCAAAATTTTAGTTTTGTCCGGATATCAATGGCGGGAGCTGTAGGATCGACCACACATTTAATGTACATGGACCAAAATAATTTATATGGGAGTGCATAATCCAAGCCTTTTCCACAGTCTGACTTCCAATGGGTAGAGCCATGACATTGAGTACTTCTCCAATCCAGCACACTTCATGACACTGGATGAAGAGGCCGACATAGGTTATATATTTGAAGTCGACCTCATCTATCCAGAGTGTATTAAGACTAAGACAGTTGCTTTTCCTCTCGCACCCGAATCAGGCATTGTAAGTCCAGATATGTTCTCTCCCTTTATGGAAGAACACAATAAGCAGTATGAGGTGGAAAATGACTTAAAATATAAACCCACTAGGAAGTTGGTGCTCACCCAATTGAACAAGCAGCATTATATCGTGCACTATTCCATCCTCAAATTCTATCTAGGTATGGGGATGCAACTTGACAAAGTCCATCGCGCTATCCAGTTTAGGCAGAAGCTCTTTCTAAAACCGTATATAGAATTTAGTAAGGAACGGGCTGAATCCAAGAATCCTTTCGAAAAGGGCTTCTTTAAATTTAAGAATATTGCCCTCTATGGTAAAACCATGGAGGATGTAAGAAAGCGCATCGACTATCGTTTAGTGACTGATCCGGAAACAAGTATCAAGCTATGCCGCTCACCGCTGCTTTGTCACCATGATGTAATTTCCGAAGACATCACTGGTTTTAAAATGTTAAAATCCAAAGTAGAATTTTGTAAACATATTTATGTCGGACAAGCTGTCTCGGATCACTCCAAATTAGAAATGTATAAGTTGTTTTACCACGCCTTTAAGACTTCCCCACTGTTCCAACATGTGGCATTGGTAGGAGGCGATACAAACAGCATCTTCCTGGCTTTGACAACCACTGGCCAAGTCAAGCAGGAAGACATTTTAAAATATTTAGCACCCAAGTTTGATAGTTCCAACTATCCCACTGACCATCCGCTTTACTCTACCACAAAAAAAGCGAAGCTTGGCTGCTTTAAGGATGAGTGCGCCGGCAAAAAGATAGAGGAGATTATCTTGCTTCGCCCCAAGATGTACTCCATGAAACTAAAATCTGAAGAGCTTTCTATTAAACGGGCGAAAGGCATCTCGAAGTCAATCGTTAGAAAAATGACACATAGGGACTATCAAGATGCCTTAGATTCTCTTAAAATTGAAAAAGTAGAAATGACTATTTTAAAATCTCAGTCGCATAAAGTCAGAACAACGACGCTTAGGAGACGAGGTCTCTCAGCTTGGGAAGATCAGTGATGCTGGATGAGTCCTAATCACTCACTACCTTATGGCCATCCAGACACACATTTACCACCACCCAAGAGACAGAAACTTTCTCCTCCTCCGTCCCGCGATGTTTGATGATGAATGCTTCCTCTCTGTTATGGTTGATGTTTTCCTTTGTCACTCCATGGCGTTTTCTATGGGGTGTTCTGAGTAAGTATCTCGTGACATGTGTCCATATTCTGATTACTCCATATCATGACATGCATATCAACTGGTTTTCCTGACTTTGTTTTGTCCCTGTACAGTTTCCTGCACTACAGTGACTTTGTTTTCTCCAGTGATGAGTGAGATAAAAACTTTGTTTTCTGATACCATCAGCATTTTGCTTATGTGAAATCGGCAGTGTTTCTCAATAGCATGTCATGTACATACTCTGTCGCTTTCTTTTCACATAAAGTTGGGGCTCAAATATGTGGGACTGACTTAGTAATAATGTCAAAACCATTTCACTGTCTGTAAAGTTAGACAGAATGTCATAACCACTTCCCTGTTTGTAAGGTAAGAAATAATGTCATAACCATTTCAGTGTTTGCAAAGTTAGGAATAATGTCATAAGCATGTCACTGTTTGTAAAGTTAGAAAGGAAGTCGAATTTTTATCTGACCACATATCTTCCGGGGTTTAGGAAAACATGTCACTTTCCTGGCTTGTTTCACCATTAAGTAATTATTCGCAAATAATTTTCTATCGGTAGGATTACATCGCCCTATAGCATCCTTATCAAGTTTAGGTCGCTTACTTACATGTCCACAAATAGTACTGACTCATCATAAAGCGCCAGTCAAACTTGTTGATGACCTTTTCACCGACAAGTGTGTGGGCGTGAGCATTATTTATTCAGATGACTCATACCGATGGCGCCTAAGTCAGACAGCGTGATCTTTTCACCGACAAGTGCGTGTGGGCATTATTTATTCAGATGACTCATATCGATGGCGCCTGAAGTTAGACAGTGTGACCTTTTAACCGACAAGTGTGTGTGTGAACGATAGTTCATCAGCAATGGGATGACTCATTCACAACACATCATGTGATTAACACGATTCTATTAACTGTGACTCAAACAGATAATGCATCAAAGATTTAACAATGTCAGCTACTTAACTGACATCATGCAAACCGGTCAAGATACAATGTCCGTTGTGAAACACTGCAATATGTACAGGATGCCACTTCCGAATCAGAACAGCCTGAAAGAGTTCAGTTTCATAAAATATACCATGAAAACAGGTTTTAATGTTTGCCAGATTCACTATCATCTTCAATTGAACAGACACTACTATATTCTTCAATGTCAGGGGGCTGAGACGTAGATGAGGGAAGAATGTTCGCATTTTCTTGACGACTTCGTAACACATGGACTGCATCACGAAATGAGAAAGGTTTCCAAGGACTTGTATTTTACCGCAGTGAATGATTTGAGGATTTCGACCGCGATGATACACTGAATCGGGAAGATGGGCGTGCAACTGTTCTAAATCGATGTCTCTTCCGAGATTGATTTCGCGCATGTCGTTGAGGATGCGGATGGGAAGACGCATGATTCTAAAAAGACATGAGGGCTGAGTAAACTTCCCTTTTTGACATATATTAATATAATATGTTGACAATATGAAAACCTGACAGCCATCGTATGAAATCACTTATCAAATACGTTTCATTCACAAATCCAATATGAATCAAAATAGAAGGATCAAGTCCATGCACATGACGTCGTGACCATTCGTCTTTTGTGTGGAGGACAGTAGGCAAATCTATGATATACACTAACAACAGTTTGATCGCTTTCCCTCATTGCAATAGCACTCAACTCCTGCATTGGAATCCCCTCACATTCTATGAAGATGACAACCTACAATATCAAAAAGACGTGATGTACATTACAACATAATACATTGAGTAGGAACTTTACAAGGATGTCTGCCCTTCAAATAACAAAAGATGCATGCAACATGATTGCAATGTATTAATTGAATATAACGCACAAGACCACGTTTTCCACATTCACTACATACTAACTGATTAGAATACTTAAGATTTCTCTTTGGTGGTAACACCATCTTTCTTTGATACACGACGACGTTTAGGCTTGGTTACAGGCTCTTGACACTCTTTCACACATGAATCAATGACTTTCTCAAAGTGATCAAGACCTGTTAACTCAGGTTGATGATGAATTTGAGAAATACGCAAATTGAGAGAAATCAAATTACCATCACATTGATGAGGTCCCACATAAACAGCAGGCACCTCAATACGAAAGGAATAAAAAATCCTGTACCTAGCTTTGACAATTCTGTTTCAACTGACTGTTCAACTGTCACTCCTGAAGTGACTTTACAATACTTGCTTTGTAAAATGAAACAGCGAGTGCCGCGATACAAGGGTTTATAATATGAAGCTCTCTTTTCTGGCCACAGCTGCAATAGTTCAATTGGAAGAACAGCCTTTTGCCTCACAACGTCTTCTAAAATATTAAACTGTTGACGCAACCAATTATCGATAGGTATACACAGGTTTTGTCCGCAACGATTTACTTGCGTATCAACTTTTGGTAAGTATATCGCCGGCGCTTGAAGATAGAGTCGAACACCGTTGTAGCGCACTTGTTGTTTGTAGGTGGGATAGCCTTGAATTACCTTTTCAATTTTCGGATTCCACAGCTCGAGATGATGAGGATTGAGTGATGCAGCAGTAGGAGTAGGATTCATGGCCATGGCAGTCTGTAACGAAAGAATACCACTAAGTAAATTCATGATCATCAGAGAAAAGAAAATCCTTAGCTCAGCAGTGACATATGAGGTGGCCCTTAAGAGGACCTCTTGTTGCGTTCACATTATTTAAAGCTTATCACCAAAGTCTAGCACCTCGTCTTCATCTAGTAAACTAATGAGTGTACCCTTCAACCTCGAATTAAGCTTCAATTCCCTAAAGAACTTGAAGGTAAAGCGTCTAGGTGGCGGTGGTGGAGGCGGTGGTGGTGATGGCTCAACAAAACATGTTTCTACAATCATCGGCCACACTATCTCCTGCTTCTCGTTTCTAATATGCTGGTAAGGTTTAGGCCACACAGTCATGACACTCATTTGCAAAATTCGGAAACAGGATTGAATCGGGAAAAATTGAGACGGAGAATGGCTTGAGAAAGTCACACACGCTTTTCAGGTCAAGAAAAAGTAAATGAAGAGAAAATGGGGAGATGACTGCTTTTATAGTCTCCTGCGAATCCACATTTGACACTATGTGAGCCAATCAGAGACCTCCGTTTCTCCCCTGACTTCTTTGCGGTAGGGAAAAGGAGGCACGCGGACGTCTGACTCATGATTGCCTTTCCCAAATCTTGCAGTCAAATCTAGTTTAGTACACTGAGCTGAATATGAATGTGTTTTATCCATGCTCATGAAATGAATCTATTCGAGATGCAATTTTCGTCATGTGTTGCTGATAGAAATCTTAAGGATCATGTATCGTCTCTGCAGAATATGATGCAAAATGAAACATTAAACGTTCACCTGCATGTTCATCAGTCACTTTCTCAAATTCGATCTCTGCAACTAAACGTCCTTTCACATCTTTATTCATCAAACTGTCCATGAGCTGTTGGAAAACGAAGTAACCTTTAGCGATAGCAAATTCTAAGGATGCCTTTTCATGATGAAATGAGATGATGTAGTCCCTAATCACACCTCGAAGGCTTTGATGATGAAAACGTAAAGAACAAAATTCATTATTAAACTCTACTGCATCTGTCATCTTTCTGCCTATTACATGTACCTCTGAGACATAGCATGAATGACACAGTTCTAACAAGATTTTTACAGTATTTTAGAATGAAACACTATCTAATGTTGAACGTTTGTCTTGTATTTTCATTCACATGATAAGATATTGCTTGCTATAGAAGAGAGAAGACTGTTGTATGTTGCATGTGGTGCAAGGGTGGCCTCCCGTTTCATCCCTTCATCAATTAGCCTCGGCGATAGAGGCAGTTCTTAAAAGAGCTCATGGTTCATTCTTACATGTATGAGTTACCTATGGCTAGCCTGCGGGAGAGTGTTAAGGCACTCAGTGCAATGGAGATTTTATAAGGCAACCTGCGGTAGATAGCCAAATTTCGCCCTGGCTGTCAGAGTACAACGTTGAGACGAAAGACAACCACTTAGAAACATGACGCAGAGAGGTTTCACAAGGATTACAATTGCCAACGTCCCGTGCAGTACTCATCGCTACGGACTTCACCACTGTCTCGAAAGAACGCCCACTAACAGGAGGTATTACACCGAAAATCTCGGTCACTTGCACCGCCAATGACCTGACAGCAAAACATGAAACTTAACGTGCCTGACAGTGAGCCGTGATGAACGTGGACAGTGGCCTGTTAGCAAGCCGTTTGTAACTTGGAGAGTGATAACAAGCCGTGTCATGATCCACAAGCGTTTTACAATGGAGATGTTTATAAGCCACCCATCACAAGATAGCTAAGAGTCAACCGATTGGCGTTCAAAAGTGCTACGTTGAGAACTGTGTCAAATGTCCAACATGAGTTGCCCCAGAGGTTTCGGTCTAAAATATGACACACTCCCTTGCCGCACTAATCACTACGGCATCATCCGCTGTCCCGAAGGAACACCCTGTCATTGGAATATTACAGCGAAACTCTCCGTACCATGCACGCTTTGAGTGACTTTGTTTGATTGCAGAGCCACTGAGACTTGCTAAAGGCAAATGTGAAATGTAAAGACATGAGAAGACTTACTCGTACACACTTATAAATGCCTTCGTTGAATTCAGCAGGGTCGACAACCCCAGAAAACCTCCAAAAATAACGAATCTAAATTATTCGGAAGTATAGCACTACTTATAAAGTAGTCTATGACGTGACCTGAATCATGAGCTCTTGAGCAAACGTTGAACGAAGTCCATTCGATTCCTACAAGCAGAGATACATGCCTTTAAAGTTTAGGCCTACTACGATGGCCTGGAGACTAGGCCATCTCCTGGCTCTCCACTCACTCTGACAACTTAGGTGAGTGCGGCAATCGAAAAATCTGCCTTGGTTTCCTATGGATGCCCGGTTTTTGGAGTTTTGCGATTCTATCATCGGAGCTCTGGAGTTCACTCACCTAACTGTACCTCGACTGGCGATTGAACTGATTCCCACAAGTAGAGACTCCATTTATACAGTCGAGAGAAGTCGGTCGAGAAACAAGTCTTTCCTGCCTCCTGCCTTCCCGTCATTTCCAAAACCCTTCTCTGTTTCCCAAAACTTTCTCTGGTTTTCCAAGTCTGCCTGCCGGGGGGGGGGCTGAGGTTTTCTATCTTTCCTCCGATTGAGCTGGAAACAACCTTCCCGACCTAAACTTTCACGTAGATTCCGAATTTGCCATCGGTTTTTCTCTCCAAACGCTCCTTCACCCCGAAACATGGCCTTTCTTATCCCAAAATGTCCAAAACTTGCAAAATCCAAAGGGTGGAACACCAAAGTCTTACAACACCAACAGTCAATAACCCTCCCGACCCAAAATTTCACGCAAAGTCCGAATCTGGCCTCCGTTTCTCCATGCTAGAACTCCTTCATCCCGAAACATACCCTTTCTCATCCCAAAACGTCCAAAACCTGCCACATCCTATGGGTGGACAAGTCTGACAAGCAAAGTCAGGCAGGAGCCCGAGTGACTCAATTGTATGGGATTCCCATACAAAATTTTCTATGGTTTTTTTGGACCTTTTTTAATGGGACTGAAGGGGGGGTTTCTATGGGATTCCCCTAAAATCCCTTACGAATCCCATATGATTTTCTATAGGCTTTCTACGGGATCCCCTTAAAATCCGTTATGAATCCCATATGATATCCCATAGAAATCCCTTTCATTCCCATACGAGTTCAAAAAACCCTTTCAAGCAAATAGCTTAGTATTCCCTTACAGTTATGTCATAGGAATTTCATAGGCAAATTAAAAAAGCCTTAGATTTCCTTAGATAAAAGTAGCTACATTTGAGACTCCCCTGACACGAAGATAATACGACAATTAAATCGAAGAAAAAGTGCAAAATTGCCACATTTTGCGTATTTCGTGTGTTCAGGACAAATTTTGTTTTTTCAGTAACTTCGCTTCAGTATGTAACTTTTTGCGCACAATTGACTCTGTTTCAGCTTTCACTTTGCCATACCGATCGGCACCGAAACCTGAACAATAATAAAATGAGAGATTAAATTAAATGCATTGACGGTGTGAACGGTCTTATTCAAATGGTTCGTGCAGACAGTTGTTGGGTTGTTGATTTCGTATATCGCCTAAGATCCTCTCTAGATATATTAAATTTTCAGATTATACTACATGCATGCACATGCTCAAGCACTACAGTGAAGTTGAAAATCGCTAATTATGAAGTACAAAAATTTCATTCGGATATTCGGCTAAAGAATGTCAAAAGTCAAAAGTCAAAACGTTTATTTCCAACTTGGAAAACGTAGTACAAATATACATAACATTGATGTGATGAGTGATGAAATGATAAAAATGTCCATATACAATGTATGATGGATGGCGGATGAGATGTACAAGTGAAATGATGATACGGATCGGAAGAAAAGGCCATGCGTAAATCATTGCATGCATTGCAACTCAAATATCAAAATTGATCATGAATTATCTGTATATTGAAAAACATGCATGTTCAATAATATTAACATTATCTCACGTCTTAGTATTCTTATGAATGAATAAATCTTAGCTGTGATTTTGTATCTTTTCTGGATTCATTTCTTGTTTTATATAATAACCACAATTTGATTATAAGTTTTATTAATAAGTTTTGGAGAGCCGATCAATATATAATGCAAGGAGAGAGATACAGTAGCAAGTATTTAACCAGATAAAAAATGAAGTTATCAAGCAACTCACCTGTAATCAAATTGACAATCACATGATTTCAAATTGACAAAGATTGAGAGATATTTTTAATATTCCGTAGCAATGACCGGCTCTCCGTGTATTTCGTCCGTTAGTTATGTATTGACTGGGTAGAGATTTGGTTTTCAATTTATTTTATCAATCGGCATGAATACTCTTAACATCGAATCGATTTTGCTTGCTTTTGTTGGTACTTCCATTGTTAGAAGATAGGGGCAGGGTCAGAAGTTTCGTAGATATTCTCAGTATTGTTCAATACGGTTCAGCATAGAAATCAAACAATAAAGAGCATGAAATATCAAGGCAGACCTTGATTTTTCATAAAAATCTATGCGACTGCTTTGGTATGGAATCAAGCTATTAATTTAAATGAGATTGGTGACCTGATTTATCTAAAGCTGCATGTACTTGACAATTTATTATGATTTGTCTTTCTTCCTAACTTTATTTGAATTATTTTGATATTTGTAGATACCTTTCATTTCGGCGATACTGGGAGCAGTTATTTTATAGTAGAATTCTTCTTTACAACTTATGTTTCTCAAGAATGGTGCAAATTTCTTTCTAATTTGGTGATATACAGGACATTCAACAAAGAAATGATATATTGTTTCAACTTTTTGATTGTTGCAGGTTTCGCATAAACGTTCATCATATAATTTCTTACTTTTGTATATACCAGTCCTTACCATAAGGTCATGGTTATTAGCTCTATATTTTATCAACGTATTTATTTCCATTGGTACGTCTAAATCTAGATAAGGCTTCAAATTCATTTCGAAGTTTGCTAATTCCAAATAATTTCTGCCAGTATTACTCTCTTTGGCACTATCGATCCATTGAGTACGAAAGTATTCAAACAGAGTACTACATGTACATTTCTCCATCATTCTTTTATCTACAGCATTTTGATTTTGCCATAACTGTAATAGGTTGACTTCTTTCAGTAACATCTTCACTTTGGCTGTCCATGTGTAGGAATATTGAGAGTTATTCATATGGTTATAAATTTCAGTATATATTTCACTAGCTAAATTATTGTCTTTACTATTTATTAATTTTATCCAGAAAGTGATCGCCGCCTTATAGAAATAGAATTCTATTGGAAAAAGTCCGAATTCTCCGATCAAACAATAGTTTGGGGTTGATTTTGCCAAATGATAGTGATTCTTATAAAATTGGTACTGAATCTTATTCATACAATTTAGATTGTTGTGAGAACAAAATTCAGCACAGTATTTCATTTTAGACAATGTTAACATTTCAAAAGTGTTCTTCACTATACTTCCATTTACATGGCCGAATTCTCTTAACTTCTTTTCGGTCACATATGAAGCACGTTTACCTTTTTTTACCAAAGTATTCAATATGTTTTTTATTGTTTTTAGATATCCACATTCCAAGTTATTTAAATTCATCAATTATATTTACATCGTATTTCATATTATCAATTTTTATTTCGATGCTATCATTGCTATGAAACTTGTTAAATATCATTGCTTTTGTTTTATCGAAATTAATTGTTAATCCATTTTCTGTACAAAAGTTTCCAACTAATTTCAGTTGATGCATCAACCCTGTCTCACTTTCACTCAACAGGAGAATATCGTCTGCGTACGTAAGACATGCGATTTGAATATTACCTATCTTAATGGGTCGTGTGATGAACTTACATTTGAAATGAAGTGATGAATTTTACAAGTAGGCCTACTATGAAAAGAATGAATGCTTCAATGTAGAATAGCTATCGGTCTATCAATGCAATGTGAAATTGCATAACAATAGTAAGAATAAATTAATGTATGACAACCAAAAAGCTTCCCATGAAAGCTATTTAAAAAGCTTCCAATCTAATGCACAGTACCGCTACCGTCCAAAAGTAAAATAGCATAACTGATATTTTGATGGTTGTCATCTTCTCTTTTGGTTGACAATCTTCTCTTTTTGTCTTGCATGTTTGATTTTGTTAAAGTCTGAGACTCAAATATGCGAGTACATTTGTTGCATTGAATTCAGGTGCACAACTTGAATTTGTATCTGAAAGTGCGGTACAAAAAATGTAAATTACCAATAATGTCAGTTATGTTATTTTGCTTTCGGACGGCAGACAGTACATGTAAGTATGTATCAAAGTGATGTTTATTATGTAAATTACTTTTATACATGTACTAAAAAATACGGCATATAAGGAAAATATATGCCGTAAAATTAAAAATGTAAGTATACATTTATACCCGCCCTATGACTGTGGCTTCACTAGCTAGTAATAAAATAATACACTGTTATACGATGGCTATGCGTATAAAAATCCCTCAGCTTCGCTTCGGGATCAATAGATACAATTCTCGTAGTCAAAATATTCATTGTCCACGCATAGCCATCCTACGGTACATCAGTATTCTATCATGGTATCATCTAAGATAGCTTTAAGTGTGACATAACCGTGATTATAAAACGTACTTTTCAGCAATGTTCTAATACAGAACCTTTACTCAAATAACATGCAAGTGTGACAGAAAAAATCACCAAAAATGGCTTATATATGATATATACATGTACATGGAAGATATAAAATACACCTACTTGCTCAATCGCTGATGTAGCGGTTTGATTTGACAAATATTGCACTTGACTTTTAAATATATTAAACAGATTAATTAATAATTGAAAAAATGATAAAGTTAACATAAATAACTTGTAATTATATTCGCCAAATTTTCATCTGACACTCTTTCAACGTGAAGCTTAGAAAAATAAGTGGGTTATACAACATACCATACCGGTGTGCAAATTGTTTACAATGTTACCGTAGTTATCTTGTAATTGCATATAGCCTAGACTAGAAAAAGTTAAGTATGTTCACAAATATCATTAAATATTTGCTTGTCATTCAAAGATATACTACAATAGTGTCCTCTTTGAAGTGTTAATCTCAATGTGTTTATATTCCGATATCTAGGCGTCCAATAATTTTACCAATAATTGCACATGTACTCCGAAAAGTATTGCACACTGCAGCAGTGTCACTGCAACATAGACTTGCACTGATATAAATTTCTAAAAATTATTTAACAAAGTAATACATTGCTTGCTATATCATTCACTTTGCGATTATTGCATTCAAAATGCATGCATACATTGTCTTATACATTATACAGCGTATAATATATTCAACTGAGATATCTCAGATATCAACAAACCAGGATATTTGAAAATAAATACATCACTGGTAGTGAAGATATCCTGATTATAAATTACACATTATTGGCAATCTATTTACAACATGATCAAATCGATTTGAGTTTTTAGAGTATGTTTGAGGGTTTCTATGGGACCAAACGTTCCAAATTATTTCTATATGGTTGATTTACGTTGCAATGTATGTAGAAAATTAAATATGATATTTACGATAATAGTTCATAAGTCGAATGCAAGAAATTACTAGTGAGATCAAAGATGCGGAGGGTCGACGGTATTTAACGACGATATGAAGGATGCGACGAAACAGATAAATCAGACCAGTTTCTCACCAGCAGCAAGTCACTGAAATGCTGATGAGGCTGATTTTCAACCTTACAAAATTATTCAAAATCAAAGTAGGCCTACAAAATCCTAGATTATTTACGCCTTGGGCCTATGGGCAAATCGTGTGCGCGGAATAGCATTTTCACTTATTGGCTTAACATAGAAAGCGCGTTACTGTGATGAGAAGGTATAGAAATAATTGTACGAATGCGTTTCACTGATAGGAATAGAGAACAAATCTAAGCCTGATTATTGATTATCCGAAAAATTGATATGATAAGTAGCCTATACGGTGCGGTTAGCCAAATTTGCTATAACGATAATTGCAAAGCAATCTCGAACATCCAAGTATTACAATTTTTCTGAAAAGCTTCTATTAATCTTAGACAAGGATTATCTACGATTCAATTGTCAATCGATGAGCATTAAACACTACGTAAAAATTGTTTAAATTACAATTAAAGAAATTGTATTACTACACAAAGGCAACTGACCTGTAAATTCACTTGAAGTCCTATGACTCAAAATCAAGCAAGAATCTATTGAATGTTACGGTCAGGAACCTGAAGTGTGCAGTCTGGAAGAAAACATGTCACAAATCCAAAATGCGAAGTTATCCCTATCACTAACCTCTGAACGACATTGGCAATAACCTACAGACTACGAAAGTTACGTAAACGCTACAATGATGGGTGAGTCTGACTCAACAAATCAGAGGCTAGGAATAACTATTCTAGACATGTGTATGATAATTCTGAGATAAACGGCAGATAAAACAAAGAATGTAAGAGAGAGAGAATAAGACTTACTCTAAGGAATGGAAGTACAATCCTAAGCAAATTTTCTCAGCTAATTGAATAAAGAATGTAAGAGAGAGAGATAGTAATTAAAATTGTAATTGTAGTTTAAGAGTACTAGTTAACGTTTACTCCGAGCGGTAATAAACATGTTAAGTTGAGAAAGATTAAGATTGGCATACGAGGTCGTCAGCAAAAGGACCAGGATAAGATTCACGCTTTCGGCCTATACCTTTTGTAGCGTTCAGACTCATCCTAGCTGGGCCCTGCAGCCTCTGGCCAACAGTTAACTAGATTGTTATCAAAAAGAAAGCATTAAGTAAGATGAATATTTACGGAATATCCGGTAAGAAGTAAAATTATATCAACCTAAAATTCAAATAAATTCAAATCAAAGATGCGGAAATCAACACCAGTTTATGAAAAACAAGAGTTAAAAAATTGACAAGAAGAAATTAAACCAAATTTACTTAAAAGATGGTGGTGCTTGTGAAAAGCCTTCTCCGCGTTCAAGTGAAGTTCACTTTTATCATAACGTCTATTAACGAGCAAAGTAAACGTCTTTGACGTTTTCTCCTCAAAGTCTTTGAGTTGTGAGCAGATACGAGCGTACCTGGCTGCAGATTTGATGCCTATCTTGTGAGGCATGGCACTTTCGGGAAAAGTAAGAGGAGTTACGTTAAAATCAAAATCGTCAATTTTGTGGTATACCGAAGTGGTCACACCAGAATCACACACGTTAATTTTAACGTCTAAGTAACAATTTTATTGTTATTACCACATCGGTTGGCTTCCATGTCAATGGGGTAAATCTGGGGCAATAACTTATCGAAGAATTTGTAGTTTACAATACAAAGATCATCAATATACTTATAAGTATTCGAGCGGAGCCTTACAAGTTCAATTTTATCACCGCGAATTAAATTAGTCATAAATTTGTACTCGCAGTGAAACAAGAAGAGGGCTACGTCAATTGCCACCCATAGGGATTCCCTTACACTGTCTAAAGACAAATCCTCCAAAAGTGATATAAACCTCTTCTATAATAAACTTGATAGCAGCTTTGAACGACTGTTTCGTAAAACTGTAATAACCACTATATCTAAAGTTTGAAAGAAAACTTTTGTCACATATAAATTTCTTACTGAAAATTATGTCTAACAAAGCAAAAATATGATTGCTAACTTCTATTTGCTTCAAATTAGTACATAGTGTAGAATTACAAACACCTGCAGATCAAAAATATTTTTATTTTCTATCTTTTTGAGGAATTCTATGCTTGAAAGGACACTCCAAAAGCAATTAATTCCGCTATTATTGCGGATCGCGTTACAATAATTCTTAAAATGCTGACGGATATCGTCCCTTGTTAATGACGACATATAGTTGTTTCGTGCTACAACTTTTAGCACCAGCTATAAAACGAAATTTGCATGGATTCTTGTGCAGCTTAGGCAACCAGAACATTTTTGTAAATTTACGATTTTTGTCAGTGCAGTTAATGCTAAAATGCTTAGCAATGTAATCAGAGTGATGCTTGATGATATCATCAATATTATCATTCACTAGAGAATATGTATTATTACCGTTCGGCAAAGGATCGCCTGGATTGAAACCTAATTCATTCATAAGAACTTGAATATAAAAAAACTTTTTACAAGAAAAAGTTTACGAGAAATCCATTTCTTAGACAAAAAGAAAAAGTAGAGAACGTAAAGTGAAATTGACTTAATTGAGCGATCAAAAGATGCTCCTTTAAAAAAAGAAATCTCTTGCTTGGTGATAAATTTGCTGATTCTATAAAAATGTAAAAGCCGGCCTGTGCCGGTCTGAAACACAGGCCGATCCGGTCCGGCGGCCGGTTTCCATCCCTGGAGTCAACAATGTTGACCTTTCAACGGTATTCGCGTACTTAAGCTGTCATGAGAAAAATGTTGAATGAAGTTTGAAAAAGAACTTTTGAACTGATTTGAATAACACATACATTATTGTTACTTATTGCATCGTAAGGATTCTAGAGAGACCAAACACGAAAACCTTTAATGACAAATTGGCCGTGTCTGATACATTAATAATCACACTCACATACATGTATTTTCTTATTGAAAAATTATGATTTGTAAATTGAGTGATATTTACGTCTTGAATACTGTACAAACGACACAATAACGGATACGAGTTTATGATAGCTTATTTGAAAGCTGAGAATGTGAGCTTTCGAATGATGCATGACGCGCTCATGTGTGACAAGATTGGAAGGCATGATAATCGATTGAACTTAGTCGCAATTTAGATGGTCCGCTTTTTATGAACAGCTCTCTTTGGTGAATATGCCAGCCACTCCTAGAGAGGTGTGGCGACGGTTCCTACCCCCAAGAACCGGCTAGCAGCTAAAGACAACAGACATTTTGGTCCTATGAACGAACTTGAAATACAATTTTTCTGCATCATTCACACTTCCACTGAACGCTAACTCACCGTCTTCGAAGTTCACCAACAAATGAATGACGATGTCGGTTGATTGTATTCAAAATAATAACGTTTTTCAATCGTTTGAAAAATTTGAATCATAGATATCCGTCGTCTGGCGAAAGCGAGGTCGGTTGAAGCCTTGTGAGTGAATCATCGCGTCATCACTGACGATAGATCAAAGCGTGAGAAATCTATTTCTCTGATGTTTCCTATTAGGATCCTGGGAGGTTCTGGTCAATTATTTTTCTCTGGTGTTTCCTATTGGGATCCTAACAAGAATAGAGCTATTACTGATGTTTATGGAAAACCTGCCAGGATTTTACTAGGAAATGGTGGGTTTCACAGGTTATGGTAGGAAGCATATAGGATTCTTGCCAGATAAATAGGATTCGAATCAGTGGGTTACATGCACCAAAGGATAGTAAATTACATCATTACATTTTAAAGTCACTCCATGTATACGTGCAGGTGTAGAGTTCATTGCGTCTATTTTCACAGTGTAGTCAATTATAAACTGTATATGTTTGCGATTTGCCCACACTGTTAATGATCCAAATCGATGTATGTAATCAAAACCCTGCAAGTCATCAATAAAGATCTATGAGACCGGTTTGATTTTGATTGACTAGAATTAATATCGATTAATCCTTTTCATACTCTACACAAGGAATCCTTTGATGAGATTCGTGGATTCTAGGGGATTCACTTGTATGGGATTCTAGAGGATTCAGGTGAATGGGATTCAAGGGATTCCATATAAACACCAAGAAACCCATATGATCCTATTTGCATCGTGAATGGGATTGTATGGGATCCCTTACAATCCCATATATTCCCTTAAAAACCCATAGAAAAGAGTCACTCGGGAGGGGAGGGGGGAGGGGTCGGTTTCCTCCTATCGGTCCGATCACCACCAACACATCCTTGGCCAACTCCCTCTCACCAGGGAGGGGAGGGGGTCTGCACATTTGTCCTTCCGTCTGGGATGGGATTACTGCTACAGACCATCTCTTATCATGACTACTCCTTTGGTCTATTTTACCAGCTCGGCTCCTGTCCGTCGGTGGAAACTTCGAATGGATGATTGGGGCCATTTCACAGAAAGTCTGGAAGTGGCCGTTGATGAACTTCCTCACCCGACGAAGGAATCACTTAACAAGAACCACCAGTGCTTACTCGCTTCCTGAAATCAGTTGCTAAAGAGTGCATCCAACGTGACTTTCGAAAACCTTGCATCCCAACAAGGTAGTCCGAATGCGCTAACCTAAACCAGGTATATACGAAGAGGCAACGGATCCTGAGACGCAACAACAAGCCTCTTGAAGAAACTAGATGGAAAATCTGAAAGAATTTTGGGAATCGAAGCACTTTGCTGGAACTCACATTAATCCGCAAGCGACGCACGACTTTTTCCTATCTCTGTAAGGTATAAGGAATTCCTTTTTCCCCACTTAATAGGTTCCTCGATGTGCCGTCAATTTCGTATTAATCACACTTCTAGCAAAACGAAGCAAATAAACAAAATATTTAATTCTGTAGTTCATTATATTAGCATGCGTTGTATTGTCGTTTCTTAACAAATTATCAGGTCACATGTGCTAGTGCGACATCGGTTTTAATAAAATGTGGTATAAATTGCACATTGAAAGTCTAGCGGAGCTTTAACGAATATATTTCGTAAATTTATAATGACATATCGAAATATATCATGGTTGAGCGAATCATGTCTGAAGAGGGAATGGGACTGCCTTAGGGATTGAATATGACACTGATGAATGATCATTTTATTTTCTCCTTTCCTGATGATATTTTACCGAGTCTCTTGGTGTATGCACTTCAGAAAATCGCTAGGCGTCATGAGTCTGACAAAAAAGTTGCTTTTTACTTCTTTCAATTCTATAGATGCGGCAATATTCCCTTGGAATAATCTATTATCAGCTACTCTGACACATGCACGCCTTGAAATCAACGGGCCAGGAAAGCATTAATAAATACTCACTGGTGGCACCATGTGATTTGAGAGAACAACGGACTGAGTAAGAGATATTAATGAAACTGTCCCGTTTCTGTCTTTACATATTAGAGCCTATTAAAATACGAAGGCCTTTACGTGGATACAGTCATGCACCGTTAATAAGGGATCATCAGGTCGAAAACCAAAGGAGTAAGAATGAAGCATTGAAAGAATTTCCGAGCTCTCATTGATGTTGAAAACCATGTACGAAGGCTCTGATATACATAGAGGATACACGTGATCTCAGCGGCTAGATTAATACATGTACATCATAACAAGCGCAATCTGCTCTTCGCTTGGTATTCGCAGGAGTGGGAATATCTGTAGCGAAAGACCTGACAGGTAAGTAAGGCGCAGATTTGTAAATCTCTACTGTCGAAACCGAAGTTTTCCAACCCTGTGTTTGGGAATTGGACTGCTTGCCCAAGTTTGGGGAAAGCTTGAAGGCCAAACCCAACCTAAGTCTGCCTAACCTTTATTTGAACAGCCACCTTCATACTTTAAAGAGGTAATAGCGATATAGTTGACCAGGTGACGGGAGATCATCTTTCTGAGAAAGTCATACAAAAGTAATCAAAACTCCCCTTATCAGTTATAGGCCGATAACAAATTAAGTACTAAAATTGTTGCTACTTTGTTACTTGTTCATGCAGTAGGCTATTTTTTTCAATGTATGATACATGAACATGTGTAGGCCTACAAGTAATATGGAAAAATACCTAACGACATCTCATATATTGCACGTGTCATTCTACAATTCGATAATGGGTGGTGTTGACCTGACGGACCAGCTGAAAGAATGCATCAAGGAAGGAAGAACTAAAATCACTACGTCGTTCCCGGCAAGCAGTCACCTGTTTTCAATATCAAACGGCGCCGCTGCTACTTGTGCTCAGGGAAAGAGAACGACAGTAGGAGCAACGTACCTGCTCTACATGTGAGAAGTACTTCTGCATGAACTCGTCGAGGAAGTGCTGCTACAACCTTCATGTGGAGTTTGGACCAATCTTTAGCGTAACTTTACCCTTAAGGACAAGTGGTTTATGCATGTACCACCCTATATCTTCTAAACAAAAGAGAATTATTGAATGAAAATTTGTAATTTTCATATTGAAATGACAATAAGAAGTTCCCACTAGAGTAATCTTAATTTCGATAACCTCATTAACTTTGCTTAATTCACTTTATTCAACACCTATGGCAGAGTTGGACCTTCGGTTTTGGGTCGACTTTGGGCAAATGATGCAAAACTTGGGTTTTCGATTAATGCTGCATGCATAGAAATCAAGTTATGTCAAAATGAATATTTTGATTTGTATCTTTGGAGAACTAAATGATAAGGGTATGAAGCAGTGGTGTCTTCTCCGTACCTGCGAGGCCTTCGGCGCATCCTCGAAAATAATTTTCCAACAATTATAAAAATGAATAGTGTCACCATTCATATAAATTCGATAGCTTCTCGTGATACCTGTGTACAGCTTTCCGTCTCAAAATCAGACTCATCCTCAAGAATGAGCAGGCTTGCAGCACGTGCTCGAATCGCAGCTGTTTTCTTCGAACAATTAGACACACAAGCTAGTCGTGTGTTCAGACGGAGCATTGATGTTCAGACAGAGCGAAAGAGAGTTGTATGCGTGTGAGGCAGTAAGCGCACGCGCCATCGCCAATATTGGCTGTCCCGATAGACATAATGCTTTGCCTTCTCCAATTTTTGCAATGACATTCTACGCAATTCTTGATCGAGGCGCGGTACCTAAATATAGTACCCAATTGCGAGGCGCAACCCAATTGTTCCCGGATTCGCTTAATGTCAGAGAGGTCACAACGTCAACAGTAGCACATGGCTGACGTTCAGACAAGACTGTGATCAGATGATGAGCGTTCTCCAATTAATGCAGAGTAATGCATCTGACTCGAAAACCCAGATTCGGCAGAATTCTATAATTTGTTTTTACGTGATTGATCTGACGCTATGTTTAGTATTGCAGATGAGATCATAACCACGCCTTTCGTCCGAAGTGAATATACTGAAAAGATGACAGTTGTCACGCAAGGTAGGCCAACACCTGCTATAAGAATTAAAAGTACTCACAGAGAAAGAAATAAATAAGAAATACACAAGACATTTTAATGCATCAAAATTTCAAACATGTGAGCGGTTGACCGGCCGTGAGAAACGCAAGAAACTGTTGGCCTTGCTTCATTTTTTCTCGAGAAAATGTGGTCTGGACAGAGGGGATACAGTAATCTCACCTCCTTGAGTAAGGTGGTTAAGCGACATGAGCAATCACTTATGTGCACATTCACTTGGCCTTAAAAAATGTTCGGAAAATTATTATTAAAATTCAGCTTTTATGAAAATTAATGTTATAACATAAAAAATGTCTGGTATAGAAATAGTATTCCAATGCCGAGTGAAGGCCTAAGGTCTGGGAGCACGTGATGCCACCGGTATGAAGTTCTGATTTTTTCAAAATTCCACTCATTTCACAGAATATTCCAAATATGAAACAGTTGTGGTTATTATTTTTCATTTCACTTTAGGATTGACAACATCGCGCATTGAAAGTTCGTGCATGGTGTATTCGTTGCAAGCTTAAATGAATTTTTATACATTTCATTTACATGTACTTTATATCTTCGAAGCTATCTTCGCATCCATAAAATGTCAGCTACAGCCGACATTTATCTAAAAATGAATTCATTATCCATTTTGTATTCTAAACAACCATGCACTTACTATACGCTGCTATACTATTTGTTAAGTCTGTTTATATTTCTGAATGATAAATGAAAAAATTGTTTTGTCATGAACTATGAGCAAGTCAATCACAATTAAATCAAAAATATTCCATGAGTCAGCATATCAGTATCGGCTAAATCAAAGGAAAGCCTTAGCAATGCATGTACTTAGGCAATTATTATTATACGAAGTAATAACTTCATTACAGCTATTATCATTATTATTATACGAAAATATGCTGTAGTTCTCTTGGAGGCAATAAAACGACATTGACACTGATTGTTTCACGTTCTCAATTAAGGCATGGAATAGAATGGACTATAGCAATATGCATGTCACTCACTAGGGATAGACTATTAAGGCATTAATAATCACCAGGCCTCTGTTTTACGAACTATAGTCGATGTCTCTGAATTTCTTGGTTTCAGTTGCAAGTTTTCGCCGTAGCCATCGAACAATCACTTCGGTACTAGTAGCAGAAATCAAAAAAATATTATTTGATGAAGCAATACTTTGATGTAATTATCGTAAATAAAGAATTTTGGTCTATAGAAGAATCTTTATGTGAGCACAAAATGAAAAAGTGTGCTTCGTTTACTTGATCTCTCATTTATTTATTCATTTATCTAAATTTGGGATTGGGTTTTTGGGTTTTGACCGAAGCTTTGGACAGAAACTTGTATTGGGTATTATCATTATTATACATGTGTCATACTGATTTATCCCAGTCATAAACAGTGTGTTGGCTCCCTGAGATGAATCATGTGACCTCTTTCTTGATAGTCAAGGGATTTGACCCAATCCTGAGACATTCATAAAATACGAGTTCAGTCATTTCAGTTGATGATGTTGGAATAAAACATAGTATTCTAATATGCATGCACAAGTGAAATGACATTAGTTGTAATGTAATACTCACGAACAGGGGTTCCATATATGTACACTTCGCACATATTCATGTCAGATTTTCTTCCTTTTATTGAGATAAATCTCGCAGGCTTGCCGCCACAGTATAGTCTATAAGAATTTAGATTTCTAGACGCATGTGCTAGCGATTGGCATAAATGTTGAAAGCTGGATCCGTCGGAGGAACTTCTGAGACCACGGATTGAGCTCAAAAACAAAGATGAGCACTCGGGCCGGCGTGGACGAATATTAAAGAAAATGTAAATCCCTGAAATGAAATACTCATTTCCCAGATCAACGCTCCAAACACCTTTGGTTGAAGCTCCGCTCTTCATCCGTATACATGTCCTCTTATTCCCATCAACTGCAAGTCCAGAATGAAGTCCGCTTGCTGCTCTTGGATTTTGAAAAGTTCTTTTTCTGAGAGCCAAATTTGAACCAGATGCAACGTACGCTTGATAACCCGTTATGACAACAATCTGTGGACCAATGCCAAATGCAACTGCCTTTCCATATATCCCAATGACAACCGAAATGCAGAAGATGCTTGTGTAAAGCATGTTTAGAGAAATGTGAGGAAGAGCCTTGCAGAGGCTTTGAGGATATTGAGGTTAAATGAGTGCATGTATAACTTTGCAATCTTTCTTAAAAGTTGCCACTGATGTGCAGACAGACGCCATTAAAGTGGTGACAATGAGATCAATTGATGACAAAAGTTGCCGCTTCCTTTATTTTAAATTGTACGGTTTTATGCGAAACTCTTCCTTTCTCTGAAAATGATGATTTTTCAGGTTTGGATGTCGGAATCTCTTCAAGTACTTCAGAAATGATAGGATATCATCTCGACACCTATCATTATTGTAAACCACATTGCACGTGCGGAGAGGATCATTCCTTATGTCAATATGTAAGTCATTCATTGGCCCTTCCGGAGTTGCCACATCGATGTGTGACCTTGGCATCTCGAGAAGGTGTTTATGCAAAAACATTTGCGCATTTTGCATCAACTTTTTCTCAAGGTCTCGGCGATATCATGTCGAAATGATATCGTGTATTTATGGAAAATCTGTAATTTTGGCTGTTATATCAAATTAGGAAAATGTTGTCTCGCGTTGTGATCTAGTTTCATCCATTCTAAGTTCTAAGTAACATCATTTCTAAGTTCTGTTACTTTGCTGCCTTGTCATGCATAAATGCAGTTTGAAATTTCACCGAGTACATGGCAGTAGCAAATTTCCTAATGTTGGTGTCAAAAATACTTCTCCTATTCTACAACTCATATCTGCAATTTTGTTCGTCTTTAATTGTCTACTGATCAATGAAATCTTGATTCATAGCACGGTGATCGTTTATGGGAATATTTTCAGCTACATGTGCTGCTACCATGTGCTTGTGATATTTCAGACTGCATTAACGAGAAGATTCGGTTGGAAACAAAGTATGGAATCAATGGTTGATTTGTGGCGACAGCTGTGATATTACTTTTTCGCCAGCTCTTATAAGCAGTTTTAGTTGATATCGCAATTAACAACAGAATAATATTGAAATATTGAATGGAAGGGACTGAATAGCTATGTTAAAACTATGAAGTAGTGAAAAATTACATAATTAACCGTAGACATCTGAAAGACAAAAACATGAGATGAAGATCCATTTCTATGGTTGAAATATTAGTTTCTATGGTTCTATGGTTAAATTACATTCACAACAGAAAAAGGAAAGCAACACGAAACATTCAGATGCAGATGAAAGCATTTGGGACGCAGCTTTGATTTCATCGGTTGGAACATCATAAGCTACATCAATTCACAAAAGGCCTTCAACCGAGATTTGTATATAGAAGCTATATAGAATAAACCACAAAACGTTTCACTTTTGGTTTGATCACTTGTGCCAATCAAATTTCGAGTGCTGTTCATTCAAGTTTTTGTCTAGACGTTGCGAATAATTATCAATTAATTCCACCGTACATGTTCATCTGACATCGGTATTAAGCATTTCAAAGTGCGGTATAGACTACTGAATACTGATTGCCTCATACTGCTTCACGATGTTGACAAAAATGCACACATATAGGGCTGATCAAAAGTAACTTCCTAATGCAATATTTCAATTTCAATACTCTAAGAAAGTAATAGACATGAATAGCATTTTTTCATTACGGAAATTTACTGGGTATTCAAGTTCATGACAAATTATTTTTGACAGCAAAATCTCTCAGAATTTTTATTATTTCGCTGTGAATACCCCGCTGTTGCTCCTCTAGCGAATATGTAGGCTATCTTTATTTTAACAAATTATATTTCACCTATAGGCCTACTAATAATTGCTTCAGCATGACTTCGAAAATTTTCGGTGCGAGCAGGTGAGTAGGCCTCAGCGCACACCCATATAAAATCATTGTTTTTATGTAGCTAATATCATAAAATAAACGTAGCGTAGTTATTTTGGACATTTTCAAATCACGATAAATATAAAGTTCGGTTGAAGAAACAGCTTTTCTAAATTGATCAACATTTGAGTATTAAGCTTCTGTTAAAGGCTTTAATAAAAAATATTGCAGCAAATGTGTCAGACTCATCACAATACAAGTTTGTAAGTATTCGATTCATCTAACGGCCGATACAGTACAACCAATTGTGATGTAATCAACTTGATCTGTGAGTCATCACTACCACAAATTGGTTGCCTACCAGTACCACTGACATAACTCATCATGTCATAGTGGCTTGAGCAAATAAACAGATTTCTTACCAACAGTATCTGATTCGCCCTAGTTTAACGTATGTCAAGAAAGCTTCATTCCTAAGCAAAGGAATGAAAAGGCCCGCTTTAACATTTTGAATATGCCTACTCCTAGAGATTAAACAAGTGCATCAATTTGTACCTTCTGATATACTTGCCACTAAAGTTCTCAAACATGTTGATTTCACATCAAATTAAAAACTGTACAATTACTGAAGAATAATGATGATTAGGGAA